>JAJEJO010000207.1:559507-678735 GCA_020662805.1 Glaucomys volans
CTCTTTTTCCTGCACTTCAAATAGCATTGGGGAATGGAAATCATTCTCATTCAACTACACGTGAACCATGGGTTATACAGAAAGAATGATTAAGTACAAAAGATAATTCTGCACAACAAGAGTTTAATAAAATTTATGTCAATCATTATTCACTTTCCTCTGAACTTTTAAAATATAATCCCTTTCTGACCTCCCCTTATTATACTTAATACTTAAATGTTAGGATATTTATCATACAACAATAAATGAGTATTATTATTTTATTATTTTATTTATCATGAGCCTTACCATTGAGTGTGGTTTTCTGTCTTGGGGTTTAGAAGCCAATTAGTGTCCAAATTAAAAGCAATATTGAGCTTAATGAAGAGGTGACAGCACAGAAGAGTATAGAATTTTACGTGCTATATCAAGAAATGTGGAGTTCATCAGGCTAGGAGTGGAAGCTGCAAGGGAGGGCTTTGTGGAAGAAGATTCTGGTATGGGACTCACTGAGTCTGGCAGCGGAAAGAGATTTCTTTCCACCCTTCACTTTGGGAAAGTAAATTCCACAGCCTTCTGCAAAGAATCGAGCTTATTATCTCCAAATACCATTTGAAAAATAAGTGATCAGCACTGTAGAGTCATTAAATATACACAATTGGAATATTGAGCTTATAATCTATGGGAACGACTCGGAATATATTGCCTCATTATTTTATTTTATAGCTAAAGACATAACTTGCATTATGTTTCAGTGAACAATGAGCATCAAACCCTGACAAAATTACCTCATTTCTTTTTTATGCTTTCTCAATATAGGCAAATGCATTACAAACTCTAATTTATTCTGACCCAGAAATTGCTCTGTGGCATATTTCTGCAGGCCCTTCTGTGCATGAAAACAGGAAGTCATTCAGCATAAGGATTTTTTTCTTATTTTTTTCGAATCATTGTTTATATTTCCAAAAGTTAAAATAAAGTCAAATTAGGTAGCATCGCCAACTTGCAATGTAATATTTCCCAAAAGATAATATTGGTACCTAAGATTAATGCCACATTATAATGACTATGAGTAAGAATGGCTAATGTCCAAATACACAATCAAGTAAACAATATGAAATACTTTACCGTCACATAATTTGATCCTGTATATCTGAACTCATCCCGAGGTGCACAGTGTATTAAATTAAAGGTGGTAACAGAGAAGGGACTTCATTACCCATCAGGATTGAGGGCAGAGAAAAACGTGGGAATGAAGTGTCATCAGTTAGAGAGCATGAGATATGCTTCTTTCTCATCTACATCTGTAGGTTGGTCTCTGCTCACTAAACACTTGGCTTTTGCAGTAGAATGTTGCATTGAAGCTCTTAATTCAACATTCCTTAATATGGAAAAGTCCAGAAACCATCACTCCTATATCAAAATGCTTTATTAGGTCATGGAGTGAAGGAAACCAGCCACAATGAGGACATGCTGTGTTGCCTCCCCTGTGAAGTCTGAGGCAGGGAACCAAACTGGTCACCAGCAGGGACTGGAAGGGTCCCAGAGGAGGTTGTGAGGATCAGTAATGGTTACAAGGGTGCATCCATTGATGAAAGTTCATTAGAGGTGTGCTTAAGGTATTGTGCAGTGGCATGCACGATATGCCTAGGGAAAAAAAATTTAAAAGCTTTTAAAAGAAAAAAAAAAAGGAAGGAAGATTTAAAAATAAATAGTTTACAATTCCTCCCACACATTTCCTTCAGGCCCAAACAGACACAGAACAAGACAGACAGAAGGCTAACTGCCTTAGAACCTGGAGCAAAAGAGCATGCAACAACCTTTCTCTCTTCCTCTTGAATTTCTCTATTCCTTCCTATGTCTTCCATGTAATCCAAACAAAATTGACACATACCTTCCCACTGTGGTCCTCAAATTATGTTCCTATGGATCTCAGATTTCTGAGAGCTAGACGGAGGGTATTCTGCCACTACAATTGAATAATGGAAGTCTTTTTCCCATTGTACTGAAAACTCAATGGGTGACATTTTCTTCATTTGATATTTTTCTTCTTGTAAAATTCTCTTAAATCTTTGTCACCCACAATCACCATTCTTTCATGGAACTTTTTACTCAAAATGAAATTGGTGAGCAAATAGCAAATTTATAGTAGAAAAAAACATATAAACTGGGGATCATGTAGAGTTTGACAGCTCTGTTTTTGAAGTGGGTAAATGTGTAGGTCATATATTAATAGTTGCTAGGATGTGGTACAGTTCACAACCTCAATAGTCTGAGTTACTTTGTGAAGTGCTGAAAGTTCTAACAGTACCTTAGGGTCTAGTTTTGGAGGCATCTGAGCAGCTCCAGAAATTCTAGCCCAAGAAACAGCTGTACTGCCTAAGGGTAGAAGAACAAAGTCCATTTTGTATCTAGACCCACAGAAAAATAGAAATATTTCATTTCTTTAGCCAAGAATGATTATGATTACAAGTCCCTTGAGAAGAAAAGCCATCCCTGGCTGTATCTTTGCAGTGGGAATTACCTAGTCATTTCTGTTTCTAATAGCACACAGGTGTGTTATAAATAATAGAGGGTATTTTGTATCACAGTCCTTATCTGAGATCAAGTCTCTATATCTGGAGGTGACATTGTTGTTGGCAGAATCCCAAGAGGTGCAGGACTTCATGTGGTGAGATAAATGAAGTGCATGTGGATTCTGCATTTTCTGTTCTCTCTTCTCTTCTCCTCTCCTCCCCTCCCCTCCCCTCCCCTCCCCTCCCCTCCCCTCCCCTCCCTTCTCCTCTCTTCTCTTCTCTTCTCTTCTCTTCTTTCTCTCTCATTTTGTTCTTGTGAAGCCAGCAGGATTGATCCAGGGCCCTTCTCCTTGATAACCTCATCTGATCCTAATACTTCCCAAAGGTCCCACCTGTAAGTGCCATCTCCAGCTGAAGTTCCTACCCTTTTAATACCTCACAAATGGGTCAATCCATGAGTTCTTCACCACATGAACCCTGGGGGACACACTCAGCTGTACCCAGACCGTAGCAGGGTCTCACTTCAATCTTTCCACTGCAGGCTCAGAGAAGGTGAGTAGAACAAAACTGGTACAGAGAGCTTAACAAGGTGGCTGATCAGTTTTAAAAGTTTATTTTTCATTTTTTTAAAATCTTTTTATTATTTTGGAGCAGTTACTTGGAGCTTTATTTTACATTTTTTAAGAGAGGAATGTCAAGAATAATTAAACAAACTACCAAAGTATACAGGTCTCTTGATCATGTGCCCCTTATCCAAGATACTTGAGAACAGAATTACTGCAGACTTCGAATTTTTTCAGATTTTGGAATATTTGCATGTGCATAAGATTGCTTGGGGATGTCATTTCTAAATATGAAATTATTTTATGTTTCATGTGCACCTTATACACAACCCTGAAGCTGATTTTCCAAGGTATTTTTAGTGCATCTGTGTTTTAGTTTATCTGTGGCCTGTCACATGTGGTCATGAATGCAATTTTTCACTTGTGACCTGGGGTCCATACCGAAAGTCTCAGATTTGGGATTTTCAATTTAAGGATCCTCAGACTTTAGTTTGAAGTCAAAGTTAAATCTCAAAGCTAACACCTAGAGCTCTGAGATTTGTAGTCCAATCTTTAAATTAAAATGTGCAACATTTGTAGAATGATCTTCCATGCTGTTTGCCTTAGGCTGATAGATGCTTCCTGTCCTGGATTCTGGGACATTAAGCAGCTACTTAGGACACAAGTTTTAAATGATTTTACCAAGAGTGTAACCCTGGAGTTTTTACAGACCTGCAGTTTTGTCTCTATCCAAACCTAAGGGACACGAGTTACCTTTGACCTACCACCAACACGGGAAAGAATACATTCAGTGGTGTCCTCATCAGAGATCATGAGGGTTGAAATGACTAAATCGAAGGAAAACAGACAAGAAAACAAAAAGAAGAGGAAGAGAGGGAGCCTCTGCTCCAGGGCTAGCTGGCAGCTTTGATCCCGTTGACAAGGTCTAGGGCAACTTCCCCAAGGTGGGGGGAGATTCCCCTTTGGTGACAGTTCGTGTCTGTAGATAGTAAGAACAAAAAAAGCAGATAATTAAAAATCCAAAGACTGCTCTTCACAAAAGGGTCCCTGACATTTGAAAACTGTTTTTAATTTTGGGTTTAGGTAAGTGAAAACTCAGATGAAAAGTCCAAGTCGAGGTGACTTCAAAGTGACTGTCTTCTCTTTTGAGGAGAAAAATGGTTTTCAAATCCTCTTATTGATAGTATCAGCATCAGCTAAGCCTGGCTCTTGGGTGTTATCAGATAATGTGTCTGCTTTCTCTCCAGGAGAAAGTCAGCGACGTCACTCCATCTTTCCCGGGTCTCAGCTCTCCTCATCAGCATCACATTTTGCTATCGAAGGATATGAAAAGGGAATTTATGAAGTGACACTGAAACCGCAGCCATGGAGCCTCCTTAAAACCCAGACATGTTTGGCCAATGAAGATACAAACTCCACCCTCGGGTCTTAAAGACCCAGTTGTTACTCTGGATCAGCTCAATTTCATTTTCTAGAATAAAAAGTTTGCGTTGAATATGGTAATGTCACTTAGTCCTAAATGTAAGTCAGATATAAGTTCTTTTTCTTTCTTTTTCCTGTGGAGATCCCTTAAGTAAACTTACTAACATTAGTTTGCATTCTTGAGTGATTTCAAAATTCCAAGGATGCCACATCCACCACTATTCCCCTCAGTGCTTGACACGGTTCCACTGGGAATAATGAAGATTCTTGCATGGTCTAATCTTGTGGGAAATGTGGACATGGCATGCTCTTTCTTGTTTTTGTGTTATTTCTTATTGTATGTTTATATTTAAAGATTTAGGTAAAAAATCAGACATTAAGTAATTTGGAACATAAAAATAACACTGCTCAAGCCTTAATTGATTTCATATTAATATTACCTTAAGCAAACAGAAAAAATGTTGTGGGTCAATCAACAAGAGTTATTGTCCACTGCTCTCAGTTAGCTTAGCAGCCAGACTGCCTATCTGCTTTAGCCCAAACCAGAATGTGCCTCCCTCTAAGTGAAACTGTTCACAGTTCAGGGACCACAGTGGATTGCATATAAGATTGATGGGAAGCTGTATCTTGGGTGTCATTTAACTATTAACAAAAGGAAGTTCCACTTTATATACTATAGACAGGTCAAAAGGTATTTATGCTGCATATCAGCCCACCCAGAGATGCCTAAAGTACAGCTGTTACCTTTGACATAACTTTAAACCATGACGTGTTAAACCTATAAGGACAGCCTTGGCTCTTGTGGTTCCTAGTAAGACGAAAACCAGAGCCAGTTAATGGTTTAGTGATGTTTTGTTTAGAAAAGTAGAACTTGATTTGTTTTGATTATACTTACGTCCATCACATTCCCTTAGAGCTTTACCACCTCCCCTTCTATGTAACCTCAAAAGATTGTACTCAAGCTGAATGTATAGATATATGTAGATCGTGTGTGAAACAGTAGCTGGACTTAGAACTTAGCCATGTAACAGTAAAGTTAAAACTAAGCCTCAGATCGTTGAGTCTGTGTCGCTTTATTCTCATCGCCAATGCCTTCCCCTCACCAAGCTGTGCCACGACCCCTGCTAAGGCTGGACCTCGGCACAAGGGGTTACATATTCTTCCCCATGCCCATGACTTATAAGGAGGACACGTTCTGAAAGAGACAGAAAGTGGAGATTTGCCCTAAACAGAAGTGGACTTCCAAGGAAACTGCACGGGATCCTTCCTGGATGAAGAGACACTGACATCTCCTGGGATCAGGCATCCCAGCCCCTCCATCACTGCCGGTTGAGGGGCAGCCCCTGTCTGGTGGCGCAGAGCAGCAGTGAAGCAGGAGTGTGGTTCCTTCTGTCTGGACCAACTCTCTGCTCCAGCATCTGCTGCAGAAGAGACCTTGGATGGTTGATTTAACTGCTCTATGTGTTTCCCCAAGGATACAAATGGATCTAAAAGTAGAATCTGCCTTATAACATTGCTTTGGGATTTAAATGAGGTAATATCTGATCTAATCTCATCTAACTGGGGCCACAGTCCACATAAACGTCAATCATCTTTATTTCATCCTGGGAAGATCCAGAGCTTAATTTTTATGCCTCTTTCTTAAGAAGGAAAGGAAGCCCATCAGTGCTCATCATGTGCCTCTGTAAGACTGCTGTAAGATCTGGAGGGACAAGCAAATGACAGTAGACTTCCTACTCTAAACAGGACAGCTTTTGTTCATCTTATACTTTAAACAAATGTCAAACATCCAAACATAAACCTGCTCTCGTGAGCTTTAAGGGCCCAGAGGGAGTCCTCCCCAGTGAGATGCTCAGGACTGCACCTCCCCTTCCCCATCTCTGCCCACCTCCTGGAATTATCAAGCCAAGAAAGAGCGCCATGTGAATCTGACTCTGTTCTTTTAACTCCAGGTTCAGCATTTCTCTGGTTGCACCAGTTCCATGCGTATTTCTCCAGAAAATGGTAAAATGCATGATTTACAACACTGAACTCTGAGCTCTGACAACACATTCTGCACAGCCAACAGCATCCTGTGTCTTGGGCTTTATTTCCTGGCCCCGCCTTTCCCATCACAGGGTCTGTTCACCATGGTGATCCTTCTAAGAATCCCCTCTTTGCAGCCAGCGAAGTTTTAATACTTTAAAAAGTCCAAATCCTAACAGTTGCCATTTTAAGCACACATTTACAGACTTTACATAAGTTTGCAAAGTTTTCCAACCATCATTTCTACCACCCTAAGCAATTCCCAAAACTCTGTTTGCAGCCAACCCTGCTCCCTTCCCCAGTCTCAGGCACCCATTGATCTTTTGGGGAGTATAAATGTATTCATATATCTCTTCCTGATTTATTATATAAGAGGTTAAGAGGAATCATGTAATATGTGGTCATTCACGTCTGACTTCGTTCTCAGAATTTATCCTTGTAACATCTGTATCACTATTTCATTCATTTTATTGTTTAGTAGCATTCAATTATAAAAAAAAAATACCACTTTTGTCCACTTGTTCACCAGCTTACAGACCTTTGTGTTATTTCAAAGCTTTGGTGACTGCAGATACAGGTGTTTTGAACATTTGCACATCTCCTCAGTTGGGCAGACTTTTTAAAAAATCTCAATTGGGCTGATATGCAGGAGTAGAATTTCTGAATGGTATATTGTTTATGTCTAACATCCAAGAGGCTGCCAAACTTGTTTCCAAAGGGCCTCCACTGTTCACCTCCCAACCATCCATATAGGAGGGTTCCTATCACCCCACATTCTCACTAGAAATTCATAGTTTTTAATTTTTTGGAAGGCAAACATTCCACTGTGCTCACAGCATTGTGTTTTAGTGACACACTGAATTTTAACATGTAGCGTTTTTATCTTTTTAAACTTCATTTAATCTCTCCCTTCCACACCGAGCCCCCTGGAGTGGCTCCAGGTAATGTGAACAGCCTGTGCTTTTATTTCTCTGCCTTAGAGACAGACTCTCCTAAAGGAAAGGTCTTTACCATTTGCTTGAATCTTTTCTATTTTTGAGCAATTTTATATGAAAAGAAGAATAAACTTTGTTCAGAAAATTGCACAGAGAATTCACGTAAACACTTCACCCAGTCTCCACTAAGTTTAACATCTTAAACTTAGCACAATTCTAAAATTAAAAATTTAACACAAATGAAATACTATTGACTAAGCTTCATTCTTTGAGTTCATTCATGTTCCCATGAATGGCTGTTTTCTATTTCATTATCCAGACTGCCTTGAATTATCAAGTGTCTTCAGTATTCACATTATAGCTAATATATTATGATTTTTCAAAATTATTTTGGCTCATTTAGTTCCTCTGTTTTCTCATTTAGACTTAAGAATAAACTTGCCAATATATTCCTAAAGGAATGCTGGCAATTCTTTAAATATAGTTGTGTTTTTATAAAATATTTTGGGGGGTACAGGGATTGAACTCAGGGGTACTTGACCACTGAGACACATCCCCGGCCCTATTTTCTCTTTTATTTATAGACAGGTTCTCACTGAGTTGTTTAGAGCCTTGCTTTTGCTGAAGCTGGCTTTGAACTCACAATCCTCCAGCCTCAGCCTCCTGAGCCACTGGGATTACTGGCCTGTGCCACCACACTCAGCTAAAGTTTTGTTTTGGATTAACACAGAGTAATTACACATACGTATGGGTACAGTGTGACACGTTAGTACAATGTGTAATGATCAGTTCAGGGTAGCTGGCATGTCTAGAACCTCAGACTTATCATCTCTTCTTGGTGGAGACAGTCATACTCCTCTTTACAAGCAATTTTGAAGTCTTTGATTAATTGTCAACCACAGTTGCTGTACTGACTAACAGAGCATTACATATGGTTCTTGCTATTCAACTCCACCCATATACCCATTAGCCATCCTCTCCCCAGTTGTGCCTCCTTCTCATTTTCCCCTGCCCCCAGGCTCTGGTAACCAGCAATCTCGACTCCTCTAAGAGCAATTACTTGCTTTCCACATATAAGTGACAACATTTGGCATTTGTTTATTTCCGGTTTATTTTACTTAGTATAATGTGCTCCAACTCCATCCATGTTGCTGCAAAGGACAGAATTTCATTCTTTTTTATTACTGAATAATATTTCATTGTTTTACCATTTCTTTTTGCATTCATCCATGGATGACTTATTTCTTTTTGCATTCATCCACTGATGAATAGGTCGATTTAATATTTTGGCAATTGTAAATAAGGTTTCAAGGAGCATGTGGATTTGACATACTGACTTCGATTGCTTTATATATATACACACACTGCTGGGATTGCTCAATCATCTGATAGTTTGAATCCTAGTTTTTGGAGGAATGTCTATAGTGCTTTCCGTGATGACTTCCCTAACTTAGGTTCCCACCACAGTGCCTGAGCATTTCCTGTCCTTGCACCCTGTCAGCATGTATTTTAATTGTCTTTGCAATAATAGTCATTCTAACCGAGATGCCCTGATTTCACTGTGCTTTTGATTTGCATTTCCCTGATAGTTAGTGATGTTGAGCATTTCTTCTAATGCTAGTTGGTCTTTTGTGTATCCTCTTTAGAAATATCAGTTCAGGAAAATCATCCCACGTAAAATTGAATTATTTATTATTGTAAATTTTATTTTATTATTATTATTTGCTGTTCAACTTCCTTATATTTCCTGGAAATCACTCCCTTATTGGCTGAATTATTTGAAAACCATTTCTCCCATTCTGTAGGTTTTCTCTTCACTGTTGATTGTTTACTTGGTTGCACAGAGAAACTTTTTTCATTTTATGTAATCCTGCTTGTCCATGTTTGTTTTTCTCATCTGTGCTTTTGGAGTCAGATCCAAAATATGGTTGCCCACAACAACGTCCTAAAGCATTTCCCCTTTATTTTCTTCTAGCAGTTGCAGAGTTTGGGGGTCACAGGTTTAAGTCTTTCATTTTAAGTTCATTTTCGTACATGGTGGAGACGGAAGTCTAGATATCTGTCTTCTGTGCATGGATATGCAGTTGCCCTGCACCATTACTGAAGAGACTTTCCTTTCTCCAGCGAATTGCTTACTGTCTTTGTTGAAATCAGTTGGCTATAACAACATGGCTTCTTTTCTCTCCATTCTTCTCAGTTGTGCTCTATTTTGTCTGCATGTTTGATTTTCTCTTCAGGTTTGGTTTTCACTGCTCCTGTGTGGTCTTGGTTGCCATCACTTGGCAGTATGTTTTGGAGTCAGGTATTGTGATACCTCTAGCTTTGTTCTTTCAGGCTATTTAGGAATTTCTGTGGCTCCATACAAATTTTCGGAGTTGATTCTCTGCTGCTGTGAGAATGTCATTGGTATTTTGATGGGAGTTACATTAGAGTCTGAAGATCACTTTGGGTAGTTTGGGACGTTTTAGCAACATTAATTCTTCCACGTATGAACATGGGCTGTCTAACTATTTTCTAGTGTTTTTTTTTTTCAAATTTTTATCAATCTTTGGTAATTTTCATTGCAGAGCTCATTAACTTCCTTGGTCAAATTTATTCCTAGATATTTAACTAAAATTTATTTATTTGAATGGAGGTATTGTGAATGGAGTTGTGTTCTTGATTATCTTCTCAGCAATTTCATTATTGGCTATTAAAAAACTACTAATTTTTGTGTGTTGACTTTATATTTATATACTGAAACTTTACTGAATTAATTTATCAGTTCTAAAAGTAGTTGGATAGAGTCTTTAGGTTTTTATGTATATAAAATAATGTCAGCAAACAGGGATAATCTGAGTTCCTTCCCTATTCAGATGTCCTTTATTTCCTCTCTTGAGTGAGACTTCTCATCATACATTGAATAAAAGCAGGAAAAACAGACGTCCTTGTCTGGTTGATAATATTACATGAAACGATTTCGGCTCTTCCCCATTTAGTGTGATGTATACTGTGGGTTGATCATTTATAGTCCTTATTATGAGGTGCATGCTTTCTATACCTAGTTTTTGGTGGCTTACTTTTTATCATAAAGCCATGTTGAATTTCATCAAATGCATTTTCTGTGTCTATTGAAGTAATCATATGGTTTTTATCTTTCATACAATTGATGTGATGCATTGAATTTATCAATTTGCATAGCCTGAGCCATGCAGCTTCCCTGGGATAAACCTCGCTTGATTCTTTAGATTGAATTTTTGATGTGCTGTTGGATTCCATTTGCCGGTATTTTCTTGAGGATTTTGCATCTATGCTCGTCTGTATTGGTCAGCATGCTTGTACAGTTACAGCAATTTTGTTTAATCTATAGGTTATATAATGGGGACATTTATACTAATAAATTAATATACTATGTATTGTCATTTGCTGAGGTAATCTTTAATTTTTTCATCATTTTGTAGATTTTGGCATACAGATCCCATACACACAGATTCTGAATATATTGTGTTAGATATGTACCTAAGCATTTATTTTTGGGCTACAAAGGTGAATACGATTTTGGTGGTAATTATTCATTTCTAGCAAGTAGAAAATACAATTGATTTTCTTACAGAGAGAGAGTTGTATGACCTTGAATTCTGTAGTATCTTAAAATTTATATCCTATTTCTAGAAGATTTTTTTTGACATTTTTAGGTAGATTATCATAGTTTAAATAGAGACTTCTAACTTATAGTACCATATTGAATAGTAGTGGTGATAGGATATCCTGACCAGAATTCAAGTTCAGCTTTCATCTTTAATTTAATGCTAGTTTACTAGTTTTTCATAGAAGGAATTTAGTATATTGAGAAGGTTCCTTTCTATTCCCTATTCCATGAGAATTTTTTTAATTTAATTTTTTTCATACATGTATATAGGGTAATAATATCTGCCTCATTCTATCGTCCTTCCCATCCTCACTACCCCAACACTCCCTCACTCCCCTCTGCATAATCCAAAGATCCTTCATTCCTCCCTACCCATCCCCCACTATGGAACACCATCTGCTTATCAGAGAAAAACTTCGGCCTTTGTTTTTTTGGGATTGGCTTATTTCACATAGCAAGACATTCTTTTTTTTATTTAAATTTATTTATTTTGATTCATTGAACACAAATGGAGTACAGCTACTGTTTCTCTGGTTGTACACAAAGTAGAGTCACACCATCTCTGCATTCATACATGTACACAGGGCAATGATGTCTGTCTCATTCTGTTATTATTATTACCCCCCACCCCATCCTCACCCCTTCCTTCCCTCTATGTTAACTATCCTTCCTCCATTCTTGCCTCTCTTCCACCCCACATTATGCATCATCATTCACTTATCAGAGAGATCATTCAACCTTTGGATTTTTCTGATTGGCTAATCTCACTTAGCATGACAGTCTCCAACATCATCCATTTACCTGCAAATGTCATAATTTTATTCTTCTTTATGGCTGAGTAATATTCCATTGTGTATATATACCACAGTTTCTTTATCCATTCCTCTAGTGAAGGACATCTAGGTTGGTTCCACAATCTAGCTATTGTGAATTGGGCAGCTATGAACATTGATGTGGCTGCATCACTATAGTAATCTGATTTTAAGTCCTTTGGGTATAGGCCAAGGAGTGGGATAGCTGGGTCAAATGGGGATCCATTCTAAGTTTTCTAAGGAATCTCCACACTGCTTTCCAGAGTGGCTGCACCAACTTGCACTCCCACCAGCAATGTATGAGTGTACCCTTTTCCCCACATCCTCGACAACACCTGTTGTTGCCTGTATTCTTAATAAAAGACATTCTAATCTGGGGTAAGATGAAATCTTAAGGTGGTTTTGACTTGCATTTCTCTTATAACTAGAGATGTTGAACATTTTTTCATAAATCTGTTGATTGCTTGTAGATCTTCCTCTGTAAAGTGTCTGTTCATTTCCTTGGCCCATTTTTTGATTGGGTTACTAGTGTTCTTGGTGTAAAGATTTTTGAGAACTTTGTAGATTCTGGAGATTAGTGCTCTATCTGAAGTGTGTGTGACAAAGATTTTCTCCCACTCTGAAGGTTCTTTCTTTACATTGCTGATTGTTTCCTTTGCTGAGAAAAAGCTTTTGAGTTTGATTCTATCCCAATCATTGATTCCTGCTTTTATTTCTTGCCCTTTGGGAGACATGTTAAGGAAATCTGGTCCTAGGCCAACATGATGAAGATTTGGACCTATTTTCTCTTCTATTAGGTGCTAGTTCAATCCATTTATCTGCAAATGCCATAATTTCATTCTCCTTTAAGGCTGAGTAATATTCCATTTTGCATATATACCACATTTTCTTTATTCATTCATCTGTTGACGGGCATCTAGGTTGGTTCCATAGTTTAGCTATTGTGAATTGAGCTGCTATAAATATTGATGTGGCTGCATCACTGTAGTATGCTGATTTTAAGTCCAAGAATTTTTTCATTATGAATAAAGGATGTCTTTTTTATCAAATGCTTTTTCTGGATGTATGTTGATGGATTCCCTTCATATGGTTAATCATTTTTATTGATATCCTGATATTAAGCCAAACTTAAATTTCTGGGACAAACGCCATTTCCTGCTAAGGTGTTATCCTTTCTCTGTTTTCCTAGGTTTCATTTGTCAATGTTTGGTTTAGGCTAGTTATGTTTATATTCATGAGTGATTTTATTCTATAATAGCTTATCTTTGACTAATTTGGGGACTAGGATTTGCTTTGTATATTCCATACTTTTTCTGTTTTCTGTAAGATTGTGTAGAATTGCTAACAATTCTTTCTGGAAGTTTTCTGTTTGTTTGCTTATTTGTTTATTACTCTCCTGTGAAAATTTGGTGCCTAGATTATTTTGTTATTGTTGCTGAAAGAATTTTCACTACAAATTCAATTTCTTTAATGGATGCAGGATGATTTGATGACCTGTTTCTCAATGTACTTCAATAGTTGTGCCTTTCAAGCAATGAATCCATTTTATCTAAGGGAATGCAATTTTATCCATACTTGTTTTCAATTGCAGTATTCTTGATCTATTAACTAGCTGTGTTTCCTATTGTTCTGATTATTTCACACACTTAGACAAGCCCTGTTTTCTTGAATATTGGATCTGTGACTTTTTCAGTGTCCCTGTATGTCTCAGCATCTTTCTGGGCCCACCAGGGGTCTGCTTTTCTTCTAGGTGTATTTTCCTGTTCCATTTCCTTAGCTGGAGTGGATTTTTATGTGTCCAAAGAATGATACTGTTTCTCACCTCCCTCCCCACAGTTGGGAGACCTTCCTGTAGCAGTGATGGGAACCGTGTCTGGTGGGTTTGCGTGACTTTTCTGCAGGGGACTGTCATTTGCCTCTAAATCTGCAGCCAGGAACAAGTCTCTCAACTCTCCTTCAGTCTTTTTAGGCATTCCCTGGTTTGATTAAGGAGACAAAAGGCTAAAGGAGGGTGCAGAGATGAGTGGGTGCTGTATTCTCAGGACCAAGGGGCTCCTCGTTCTTTCCAGGACATTCTCAGCCTCCTCAATTTTCCAAGTGCCTTCTTGGAACTTCTCTTATTGTGTCCAGCTACATCTTCTCCAGGTAAGCCAATGTCCTCATCTCGCCTCATTTCTTTCTACAGATACCTGTCTCTTCCTGGATTTGAGGCTGTGAAATTATTTCTTTACATTCTTTCATTGGAAGTATGAAAATAATGCTCTTTCCAGCTCTTTATGTGCCCAAGAAGACACTGGGAACCAGTGGTGACTTTTGTCCCTCAAAAGCCTCAACTCTTTCATTGAAAGCAGTTCTTGGAAGGGTTTCTCATCAACAATAATAAAAAACACAGTAATCACAGTATGAATTTCAGGACCAACAATGATACTTTAGAAAGTCAAATACTTATTTCACATTTGATTTGACTAGACACTGTGCATTGTACTTTTCAGAACATCTGTTTTTTAAAACAGCACAATGAGGTAGGTGAAATTATTGTTACTTTATATTTTCCCAACTCATATAATTAAAGTTCAGAGTTTTAGTTTCATTGAATCACCAAACCAACGTAAGTGAAGCATGTGCTACTTAAGATGTTGTTATGTATTTTTCCCATTAATTTAAGATATAGTTAGTGTGTTTACAGAGCATGGTGATAGTATGTGTATGTGCATTTAAATAATTTTGTTTAATAAACTCTATAATATCCATAGATGTAGGTCACAATTAGAAGTTCAGACCCTTATGGATGAATCAAAGGGAAAGTCTAACATTGAGGTACCAAATGCTTAAATATATGAGTTTCCTAGATAAAAATTTGCAAAGAATGATAACCAAGAACATCATTATTTTAAGAAACCAACATAATTCATTATTATTCAAACCAAGAATACACAATTTCCCCAAGATAATAACTTAATAACAATTAGCTATTAATTAAAATGCCATGATGATACCGTGAACCCAAATTTCTAAAAATTGCACTGTTACTAATGAGATCCACATTTTCATTAGAAGAAAAACACTAAATAAATGATACAACCTAATTCTTGGTACTGTATTACAATATTTATAGTATTGAGAGAGTTGAAGTCTTGAGTATTGCAAACACAATTGCATTTTTCATAATTCAAAAGTGCAGCCAATTTATTAGGAAAGCCTAGAGACCAAACCCAACTTACTCAAAACAAACAACTTAATTAGGGGCTAGTAATATTTTACTATAATTGGCATATGAACAACCCCCTGACAAATGTTGATTTTTATCAGTTTGACCTCAAGAAAAAAATTAAGTAGCTAACACTCATGATTAATTAGGTTAGCTACTTCTTTGCATAATTGAAGGAAAGGAATCATCTTGCTTACTTTTGAGAAGAAAATTGAATTTATTCAGTAATGCAAGATAGGCATGTGAGCAAGCCAACAAATCTTTTCCTGATTGGTATTTGGCTGTTTGCTCCAATTGAAAAGAGAGAATCTTTGGGAAGTGACTTACTGTGGGATGTCATGAAAGGCGGTTTGGAAACATTGTTGCCACCCACAGTTGCCTGCCTAATTCAGACACTGCACACTTCTGGCTAATAGGACCCATTCAGTCCATGGTTCATGTACTTCTTCAGGGTGTGCTTTCTCTTTTTGGATGAGAACTCTTATTTCTCAGATCCCCTTTCTTCCTTAGGTCTAGCCCTGTATGTGGTCCACTATAGCTGAATAGTGGCAGCACCAGGAAGAAACTGCTAACCTAACCTTTGCTTGTTCAAATATGGGACAGACATTTATGGCTTTGCTGTTTGGTTCTGTCCAGTTAAAGCCATTGAAAGAATCTTTTGGGTTTTGTCAATTTTTCTCCATTGTTTTTTCTCTGCTCTGTTTCATTATTTCTAATTCAATCTTTTTCTTATCTTACTTCTTCTTGCTCTGTTCTTAGTTTGCCTTACTTTTTTATAGCTTAACATGAAAAGTTAGGTTGATTTCAAATCTATTATTTTATAGCTATTATTTTGATTTTGTTATTTACAGGTCTCAATTCCATTCTGAGAACTCATTTTGCTGGAACCCATCAGTTCTGGTATATTGTGCTTTCATTCATCCCAAAGAATTTTCTATTTTCTTTGCAGTTTCCTTGGTGGAAATTTGATTTTTTAGGAATGAATAGTATGATTTTAACATGTTTGAATTTGGAAAAATTTCCTGTTATTGGTAATCAATTTAATTTTCTTTTGATCAGAGAATATACTTTTGAGTTTAACACAGTTTTAATGATAAAAGCTTGTTTTGTGGGATGAAATGTAGTTTATTCTGGAGAATGTTCCATATATCGCTTTTGCTAGGCAGAGTGCTCTGTAGGTGGATTTCTGTAGGGTCTAGCTGGTTTAGAGGTTATTCAAGTCATCCACTTTCTTGTTTTCCTTTTGCATAATTGTTTGACCACTATGAAAATGAGACAGTGGGCTCCAATTAGTAGTATTAGATGGCCTGCTTTGTGGCTTTGTGTTAGGTGTGATCTTTCTGTAGGTGCTATATCCCTCACACTTTTGTCATTATAAAATGGCCTTCTGTGTTTCCAGGACTAGTTTCTGCTTAAAATTCATGTGTTGATATTAATACAAGCACCCCAACTCTCTTTGTGTTGCATTTGCATGGCGTACCTTTTCCAAACCTTTGTTCTCTATCAATTTGAGTCTTTGTATCTGAAGTACATCTCTTGTAGGTGATACATACGTGAATCATGTTGTGTGTGTTTGCATGTTCATGTGTGTATATGTGTGTGTTTATCTATTCCGTCAATCTCTTATCTCTTATTGTATAGTTCACACTAAATACTTACCAATATCAGTCATATTTTATACAAAAACACTAATTTAAAAATAGAAATAATACCAAATATGTTCTCAGACCACAATGAATTAAATGAAATCAACAGAAAGGTAGCTGAATGATTCCCAATATTGGAAATAAAAAAGTGTATTTCTAAATAGCAGGTGGATTAGAGAAGAAATCTCATGAGAATTTAAACTTTGTATTTTGAGCTAAGTGAAGAGTAATTGAAACTTCAATTTGAGCATATAATAAAAGCAGGATGTAGAAGAATATATATAATATTAAATATTTGTATTTGTATTGGAAAAGAAGAAAGATCTAAAATTAAAAACCAAGTCTCCCACCTAGGCAACTGGTAAAGGAGAGAAATAAATGTTAAATGTGAGCAGAAGAAAGAAATAGTAAAATAAGACCGGAAAGCAATGAATTTTAAATTAAAAAACAGAAAAAATATAATAAATGAAATGAAATATTTTGGAAAAGATTCATAAACTTCTAGCAAGGCTAAACAAGATAAGAATAAGTAAAATTCTCAACACAATATGAAGGGGCCATTATGATTGGTCTTAAGACTTTAAAAATGATAGAAGAAGCCTAGATGATTTCACTGGTGAATTGTACCTATCATTTAATAAACACAGATCATCTATCACTTCTCCATTGTGTATTGTGTGAAATAGAAGCAGAGGGAGCACTTTTTAACTAACTCTATTTTGACATCACTATCTGATGTCCAAACCAGGTGGAGATATAGGAAAGGAAACAGAAAAGTTCGTAAGAATACCGATAAAAACACTCCAACAAAGTACTAGCAAATAAAATCCAACAAGGTATAAAATGATAATATACAACAACTAAATGGAATGTATTTGAAGCATTTATGTTTGGACCAAAATTCAAAATATTTAAGAAATTTAGTACAGAAATAGATTAAATAATGGAGATTATATAATCATATCAATCGGAGCAAAAAACAAATTTGACAAAACACGTCACCAATTTTTTATTAAAAAGAACTCTCAACATACTAGCAAATGGAAGAGGAATTTATTAATTAAATAAAAGGTATCAACAAAAATCCTATAGCAATATTTAGACTCAATCATAAGAGAGTGGAAGTTTCACTCTTGATATCAGAAGTAAGACAAGGAAGTAACAACTTACCACTCTTAAGCAACATTTGGCTACCAGTCCCAGCTAGAGTTACATGAAAAAAAAATTAAATGACAAAAACACCAGTGAGAAACAATGAACTTAAATTGTCTCAGTTCACAGATAAACTAAGTGTTATAAAAAAGCAAACCTCAACAAATCAACCAAAATATCCTGGAATTAATAAATAAATAGATAAATAAATACAGAAATATTTGAGAGTATTTGAAACAATTAGAATTTGAAATTTTAAAAGTCAATACCATTTAAAGAGTTCCAAATTAAATGAAAACATATAAAATGAATCTAACAAAATGTAAGCAAGAACTGCATGAAGAAACAGAATATGATATATAAAAAAGCAAAGAACTGAATGGATAGAAAGTTGTTCTGCATGCATAGGATGGAAAGTAAACTACATTGGGATCAGCTTGTCCCTACTTGATTTATGGATTCAATGAAATTACACTCAAATTTCAGTGAGCTATTTTGCAAATATCAACTAACCAATTTTGAGATCTAAGTGGCAAGAAGAAGACCTGGAATAGCCAACACAATAACACAGAACATATGTTACCTGATTTATTATGAAGCTACAGTGACGAAGACCTTTGGAAAACTTTCAAATGGAGAAACAGACCTATGAAGCAGAACAGAATGCCCAGGAGTAAACCTGCAAAAATAGTTGATCATTTGCAAAACAAGCAAAAACAGTTCAATAGAGGGAAAAAAATACTAATCTTTTCAACAAATGGTGCTGAAACAATCACACAGCTACAGGTAAGAAACAGAAAAAAAAAAATCTAGACAGGGACCATTAACATTATGGATCAAAGACCAAACTATAAAATGCAAAAGCTGTTAAACTTCTCAAAGAAAATCTAGACGATCATCTAGCTGAGCTAGGAGCTAGTAACAATTAGTTTTTAGATACAATATTAGTAGTTGAATTCATGAAAAATACTGATTTATTATGTTGTGTTAAAATTAAAAACTTCTGCCCTGTGCTTAAGAAAATGAAAAGACAGCTACCAACTGGGAAGAAATACTTGAAAAATATACCGGTTAAAATTCTTGCATTCAAATTGTATGATTATTTAATTTGAACATTATGGAAACAAACAGTCCAAGTGAAAATATGCAGAAAATAGGAACAGAGACCTTACTAAAGACATAAAAATAAAAAAATTTAAAACCACATAAAAATGTTTATCATTATTCCCCATCAGGACATACCCAGTTAAACCAACAGAAACATACCTAATAGAAATGTACATGTGTATCAGAAAGGCTAAAATCCAACATTTGGCAATACCAACCGTTGGTCAAGATGTGGACCAACGAGAACTCCCATTCATTCGGGTGGCCCTAAAATGCAGTGCAGCAATTCTGGAGACGATCGTGGAAATTTCATTCAAGATGCCACTTAGTGTTGTGAGATCCTGCATTCATTCTTGCAATCATTTGTCGTGCTTACTTGAATACGCTTGCATACACAGACCCCAGGTATTACAGTATAAGTAGTTTTACTTGGTAATAGCCAAAAAGAGAAAGCTGCATTCATGGAGACCACACTTTTGGACCCTTTGATACTGTCCTTGTTTATTCCTGTTTTCTCAGCACACCATTTAGTTTTACCTTTAGGACAGATATTTCAAGTATAGCCACTTTTCATATTTGTAGTTGCATTATGATAAATCAGAAAGGAGTTGAAGAACTTCCCATTTGTTCTTCCCAAATCTACCACTGAAATCTATATGCAGAGAAGCCTTCTTATTTGTTATAGACTAAATGTCTGTGTCTCCCCAAATCTATATTTTGAAGCCCTAATTACATGTGGGAACTTTTGTGTGTGGGATGGTGATTAGGTTGTAAATGACGTCAAGAGGCACCTTCTGGGAACCAGAAATCCAGTCCTCTTGGTGAGCTGAATCCGCCAGCACTTTGATGTTGGAATGTTCAGGCTCCAGAGCTGTTAGAAATGTATCGAATGTTTCAGGGGTCCAGTGTCTGGTATTTTGTTATAGCAAAGTAGACTCCCTGGGGCATGATGTTAACATATGGTAAAGTCAAAGAACAAGCATCAAAAAAACCCTTTTTTGTACTTCGTTTGCTGATGCCAGATTAATAATGCCATGCTTTGAGAAGGATAAGCAGAATCTTTGTGGAGAAAACAAAATGGTTTGGCCTCTATGTTAAGAAGTATTCCTCGTTAATACCTCTGCTGGCTGGCAACTTGAGCCACACAGGTTGTGGAAATCTTCCAGGCCATTTCAGCAATGAACAGCATCAGTGGAAACTAAGGAATTATGGATTGGTTGAATATGACTTACAGGTAGGAAACAGTGTGCAAATATGCAGAAAGAAATATTAAAACTCTCCGGGTTTCCTATGTGGGTTCTTCTGCTCCTCCTCCTCCTCCTCTTCCTTTTCCTTCTTCTTCTCATTATTATTGTTATTATTATTATTTAGAAATAAGATCATAATTTCTTGTCACATTTCTTCTTCGATTCTTCTATTAAAGAATTCAATGAATAACTCCAAAAGTCTTTGGTGTTTGAAGCTTTCAGTCAAAATGCATTAAAATCCAAAAGCAAAGCTTACAAAAAATAAAAATATTATAGTTTCTTTAAATAAAAGCAAAGTATGAGTTATGTAAATTAAATAAGGAAAGTTTAAATGTGTACAAAATTTAATTTTGAAATTGCATCTTATTTTATGATCTTTCAGTTATGAAAAGAATGGTTAGAAGGAAATTCTATTTTCAATTAAATACATTTATATTTCAATAATTGTGTACTCTGTGCTGGAATTGAATAATGTTGAGAAGGCCTATGAAGGCATATGAACGTCTAAGTTGTTTGAAGCATTCAAAAGAACCATACATAGAACACATTACTTAAATAGTTTCCCTCATTAAAATAGTGTATTTTACAAGGTTGCCCTAACAGAAAGCAAAACAATGTTTTTGAAAAATTTGTTCTGATATATAACAGTTTTTCAGCACAAACAATTTAGCATTAACACTCTCACTTTCACAGCAGAAGTTCTTTGAGCTCACCTGGTACCCTAGCATTTGAGAGTATTTTCTCAGTTAAAATTACAGTCTACAAAGAAGGCTAAACAGAGTGTATAAACCACTGTAAGTGACATTTTGAAAATAATTGAATGCAATTTCATGGAAACATAAAAATAATAAAGGTATATTAAAAATGAAAATTTTAGACTACTCTCATGATAATATTATACACAGATATGACTAAGACAGTAATTAAAGCATGTGAATATTTAGTATGAAAATTGGAGGTTTTCATCACTAATATTTAGTTAAAATAAAGAAAGTATATGTGTATTTTAATTTTATGGGGATATATTTTAGTAGAAATCTCATTGGTGAAAATATCATTTTATGGCTCTACCAATCTCAAAATGACAGTTTGTCATTGTATTTATTTTGAAACGGAATTTTATTAGGTTTTCTGCATTCTCACTCTGTCGTCCTTTGAATAACTGGTTGTGCGATCACTCCACAAGCCCCGACCTCTGTGGGCACTGCTGAAGAGGGGAGGTTAAGGCAATATGTACAGAACTATGGGCCACAGCACATGGTCACTTTCCTGAGATAATCTTTTGAGATAATGTGTCTTATCTCACACCGTTAATTAGAAGTCCAATTTAGAAAATATGATTTGGCAGTCTTTAGGCAAAATTTTGTTTACCCTATGTGAGGAAAAAAGATAAGTATTTCACATAAAATTGAATATGCTACTTTAGGGGTGACTTGTGATTTCAGGGTCTCAAACCTGGAGTAGAAATAACAGGACTTGCATTGTGGCTATATACTTTCAATATTATGCAAACTGAAGAAATATGATAGTATAGGAAAGTTTTTTGAAAAATATGATTAAAGTTTTGAAAAGGTTTGATAAACCTTGTGTGTATGTACACGCGTGTGTGTGTGTGTGCGTGTGTGAGAGATTCCGTGATGCCGTGTGTACCTGTGTGTCTATGTGCATGCATCTGTGTGGGACTTTGTGTGTATCTACGTGTGTCTGTATGTGTTTGTGTTCTGAATGTTTGTGTGTGCTTCCCAATAGAGTTACTGGTGGATAAAGATCCTGATGGCGAGAATTTGTCATTTGTCTTGATTTGCGTACTTATGCATTAATTTCTGTTGTGAAACCCAGTGCCAAGAAATACTCTCAGAATGAAAGCAAAACTCTTCATACATATTTGTGTAACAAATGAATGGATTTGGTTTAATATCTTTGTCTGATACTGTGGGGTCAGTAATGCTCAAATCTTTTACATGTATGTAAAAAAAGTCTACAGATATGAATTTGTTTTACTTAATAAAGCCATGAGTTGATTTCATGCTCTCGGAAAGTTCCCACAGCATAAAGAAAAAAGACTTTAAAAGGCAATACTGATATCCACACAGAATGCTTCAAGGTTTCCAGATGCTTCCAATCATAATAGTAGGCAAGTGGGAGAGAAAGAAGGAGGAAGGATGCTTGTGTTAAATACCCATTTCTAAATATATAAAATATTATAGGAAAACACAGGCAGACACACACACACACACACACACACACACACAGACACACACACATGCAGTTTCAGCAACATTCCACCTACTGTCTTCTATTTTAAGGGCAGATCCAGGGGTGAATAATGTCATGATATTTTCTTCTGATTAAGTTTTTGGTCACCATAGTATATTGCTTTTCTCTTTAGGGCAGGTATTTTTTTTTAGTGTATTCTAGTTTTTACATCTTATATATATATTATATATATATATTCTTATATATATATTCTATATATATATTATATATATATATTCATCTTATATATTCTACAGTATAGATTTGACCTTCAAGATTCTTAAATACATCAGGACAAGCCATGTAACCATAGCCCCCAATTTGAGTATCAAAGTCTCAATAGCTAGGCACATTGGGTAAACATACTCATGAACAAATTTGTAGAATAAGTGTCTAATCAGAATTTAAGGTAGAGGTTGAGGACATTTATGGAGGGTATACGTGCATGGTGGCGAAACTGGGAAAGTTCTATGCCTGGGACTTTCTTGAGTTGAGTCTGTACCACATCAGAAAGGCCATCTCCCAAATAGCCATTCGTGGCCTGGGGGTTATACTCTGAAGTTTGGGGTCTTGCAAAGCCCAACTCCCATGAGGAGTTATACCATCCTGCTGTGACTTCCTGCTGCATCCTCCCCCGATTAGGTTTTAGGTAGCAGGCCACGTGTACCTGGCTATGCCTTTAAGCTATTTGGACAACAATTTCCTGGCCATTTGATGCCTACTACTGTTTGAGCTAACAATAGACTCCATCCTTTTAGTTAAAGAGCAAGTTAAACCTCTTTGTTTGGGCTAGAGGAGTGCGTGCCCAGGAGTCCTCTGGGAGATCTCTAGCTACAGTGCAGCTCTTGCCTTTAGCTGTACAATCCACTCTCCTTTCCATTCCTTTCAGGCTGACATGTGTATGAGCCTCTTTTTCACACTCAGAGAAGCACAGACCCTCTCTTGAGGCTCCATGGGAACCCATTGATCCTGGGTTCAGAGCTACAGGCTAGTCATTTGTGTCTGGCTTTTGACTCTGGCTATAGGCTCTTCAGACCTGTGTTTGTTTCTGTAAGCACTATTAAATTCCCAGTTAGTGGTACTTGGCCTAACTATTAGAAATGATTGTGAGACTGATGCAAAGCATGCCAGAGTCAGATAAAGTTGAAGGAAAAACAACCCTCCAAACTGGTTGATGACAAATGGTTTTGCATCCAAATACCTTTCTCTAATAAATAGATCCATAGAAACATAAACATAAATGTGCATGCAGGTGTGCATTTCTACACACATAAACATGCTCACAGGTTGCTACATCTGTGACGAGTGCCTCACTGGCGAAAATGGAAAGCTTTAGCCAAACTGGCAAATTTAGCAGAATGTGACAAGTAGAAAGTGAGGGAAAATAGAAAGAGAACTGATAGCAGGGGTAGTGAAGCAGCAGTGACCCTGGCTTTCAGGATGTGGCTGAGCTGGAGGGAGGGGTGGAATGGTGAGCAATCCCTCCTACTGGGAGTGGCCCACGCTGCCATCTTCCTCTCTCATCAATGTGATCCTCATTCTGCTCCTTAGAGCTTCATGTCCTTCATTGTGCAGGTTTGGATTCTGAGACTTTTGCTATTTTCTAAACAAATTCCTCCAAGTTGGTACTCTTAAGGGTCAGCCTGTGTGACACAGGATTTTGAATGCAAGGTCAGTGTGGTAACAGGTGATGGAGACAGTGTCATTTATGCAGCTAACCCGGGTCCTTTTCCCTCTGAACAGTCACCGCCCAGGTTTACCAGTTGTCTCTGTGAGAGCTTTGGCTGCATAACATGATTATGGCTGATGGAATGTAAGTGGAGGTAAGAGTGATACAAGTCAGTGATAGGTTTTTCTCCTTTGAATTCTGAGATATATTACATGCCTACTCATTTCTTTGTCACCCCCAAAAGCATCATAATCTGGAACATGCATGGTCCCAGAATCTGGCTTTTAAGGCTCTCATTTAGGCCCCCAAATTCCTATATCCTTCCAAAGGAAGCATAGCTCATGCATAACATACAAATCTATTTTTTACATTACTTATTTCCCTCCTTTTGTGGTAAAACATAATCATGCCATTCACTGTTTCTAACAAAATAATAGCCAAATTACATGAACCCAAAAGTAATATATACTCATTCAATTTGCTAGGCACTTCATTATTCCAGGGCAGCAGAGAAAGCATAGTTTTAAAACAGCAGATTAGAAATTAATCGATCTTTATGATTTAAAAATACCCTAATGAAGTCTGTAAAGATTTTAAAAATAAAAAAATACTCTATAGATGTGCTTTAAATTTTTTCTACAGAAGAATAAGATTTTATTAATATTTTAAATCTTATTTCACATTATTACATTTAAAAATCCATCTAAAATGGCAAACAAATTGCTTTTCCTTCTCTTTTGATTTAATATCTATGTTTCTCTGGATCAGGCATCTATATTCTTAGAGTACATGAATACAGAAAGAAAGAAACTTTATACAAATATTTTCATTTCTGTAATTCGCATAACTGTTCCATCATTTTGAATGCTTTATAAATATTTGAATCACAGATAGACACAGTCAGAGGTCTTTTTCTCTTGACTGTTGACATTCTCTCACAATTTTGATTTTGGGAATAATTTCTTCTGCAAGATGGATGAATTAATTTTAGGAGGGGTAAATTTCAAACCATTCAAAATTACATGAAAGAAAAGGTACTAAGCAAAATATGAACACACACACACAAAATAGACTGATCAGAAAAGACGTAGAACAAGTTCAGATTGTATAACACAGAGTAAAGTCATTTTATTTTCTTAAATCACACTTTTTCTTAAAGAGTGAACCTAATAATGAGTGGGTGACTTTGGAAATTTTTAAATTAAAATACTCTGAATGTTCACCTGGGTGTGTTCCAAGCAACCTCTATTCTATATATTGAGCAAGAGGTGGCATATTCAAGATGTCTGCTCCCTTTGGGTCCCTTCTCTATGGAAATCTCATTGCCAACTTGACCTGTCCAGTAGCAGATTAGCACTCATATACCCTACTGATTTCAGTATATTTACCTGAAACAACTGTGAGAATTTCCTTCAAAGAAAAGAAAATCTGCACCAAAATTATTATCCAGCAAAATTCTCATGATTTTAAATATCTAAATATATTCCTGTGCTAGTCAGTTTTGCTCATGATGACCAGATTAATGGACAAGAACAACTTAGGGGAGGGAAAGCTTTGGCTCACAGCTTCAGAAGTTCAGTCCCTGTTTGACTGACTCCATTGCTTTTAGGCCTGAGGTGAGGTTGAATATCAGGATGGAAGAGCACAGTAGAGGAAATCTGTTGAGCCCAGGTCAGCCAGGAAGTAGAAACTGAAATCCCCAACATCATGCCCCCAGTGAGGTACTTCCTCCAGCCTCATCCTGCCCGCCTACGCTTACCACCCGGTAGCCCATTCAGATGAATGACTGATTCATCAAAGAGATTAATCCAGCAAGAGATTACAGCCCTGTTCACTAGAAGCTGCACCTTTCCACATCACCAGAGACCATGAGCTTTTCAGAGGACATTTCTAGATCCAAACCATAACAATGACTATGAAAATTAATTGTAATGTAGTTTAACATCAGCAAGGTAAATTTAACCTTAGGTCTAGAGTTTAAAAGTAGTATTGCTTTGATGCTTTACAAAGAGTTTCAATTCTTCTTTATGTCACATGCTTTTACTATTCTCAGTGGTCCTTTCACGTGTAAATCAAGCAACATAGAATAATGCAATCCTGTTGGAAAATGCTATCATTCTCAAAGCTAAGTAGCTTCTACTAAAGATCACCAAAAATCACTGGTAGATTCCTGTGACAGAATTGCTGTTTACATCACTGGTGTGTGAACACACTGTTTAATGTAAAGATTGTGGGCTTCATGATATTGCAGGAAGACTCTCTTGATTACTTACAAGCCCTCTGCTGGGTCTCATCATAGGGTCCCACTGGCAGATTTTGATATTGCCATGAGATCTAATGTCGCCTTCCCCAACTGTTCGGATGCCATCTATAATGTGGATTGTGCATATACCATGGAGAACTCTGGTCTTCTATTACCTCGGAGTTCTTGGATCTATATGAATCCTAACATGAATAGACAGGAGTGAGCTGAAAATCCTATACCTGTTTTTCAACAGTGAAACCTGATGTCAGCCCACAGTATCCCAGGGGAAAGCAAGTTCATGAGGTAGCTGACATGCTTCCCCACCTGGGGGCTCCTGCCTGCTCTCATCTCCTCAGAAACAGCTCCACCTTGTTCTAGTTGAAATCAGTTTTCCTCTTCATCTCCTATTTCTCATGAGCTTACCCATTCTTCACCATTGGCTTTGTCTGGGGATTCATTTCAAGGTAATACCCACTTGGAGTTCTTTCTTTTTCAGAAACTTCCACCAGTTTGCATGACTCTCATCTAGATATGTGTCAAAACTCAATATTGATCTCATCCCCAGAGTATCTGATTCTGCAGGTCTGGGATGGGGCTCACCAAAACCCCAAATCTAATGCTACTGGTTCCACCACCATTCCTCCAAGGACAGATGCTCTGGACCAGTATGCAATGTCTGTTGTGGTTTGCACAAGGTCCTTTGATGACCAATATTTAAAATAATACTCTAAAACAGCTATCCAGCATCAATGCAGTTATAGAAATACCTTTTCTTTCAAATGTCATTGAAGAAAATCCTGATTCTAAAAGGCTGCCAATTTTCAACAGCATATATTCTGAATTCAAAAGCATGAAATTTTAGGATTAAGTTCTACTTCCTCACTGACCTACTGCAAAGAGTAATACCCTCCAGCGGCCTAAACAGAGCTACCAGTACCAACATGGCAAACACAGAGGGAGCTGCCCGGCCTTGGCCGTGAGTGCATCATCAGTGTGGAGGCTTCTCGTAGCCCTCAGTGTTCTTCATCTTCTCCACGGTGAAGGCTTTGAGATGAAGTAGGCATACAGAGGGATCTATCACAGGGGATAGAACCATTGCTTTATTCAGAACATTTAAAAAATAAATACAATAAATCAGTTCTTTCTCCTCTCTGAGCATTAAATACAGATGTACTGTATGCATATGAAATTTTTGATTAAAATGTTTTTCAGCAGTCTGTCTCTTTAATTAAATAAAGCCTGTTTGGTATTAATCAAGGCACAAAGAATTTATACCCCAAATCCAGATTAATTAAAAGCCTGGGAGCCTGAAGAACAGACTGTATTCAAAGACAAGAATAAATCAATCCAAACATGATATTTATGAATATGGACTGTTTGGGAACAAAATATAAATAATTTAGACTGAGTAATATATGTCAGATATAGGATGGGATTATTTTATATTATAGAATGTATTTAAATGCAAATTTGAACCCACACTTTGAATTAAGGCTTCTATTTTTAACATTTATTGTTCATTACAGAGTGATGATAGCTCTCAGTGGTTAATCCCTCACAAATCCTGAAGCTTTTAACTACCTGCTCAACTGCATCAGGAAAGGGAATCTAACATGGAACCTCTTTTGGTGGAGTTTGTTTTGATCTTATTTAAAATTACCATTATATCCCCATTTGGAGCAGAGTCTAGGTATTCTGTCCAGAGTCACTGGAGGCCAGCTGCTGCTGTACGGAATGTAAAATTGGTTGTTTGCCTCATCAGAACTCTTCACCAAATTAAAAAAATAATTACTCTCTAGCTACTTTTTTTTTTGGAACCAGGGATTGAACTCAGGGGCACTCGGCCACTGAGCTACATTCCCAGGTCTATTTTTTGCATTTTATTTGGAGACAGGGTCTCATTGAGTTGCTTAGCACCTTGTCTTTGCTGAGGCTGGCTTTGAACTTGCCATCCTCCTGCCTCAGCCTCCCGAGCTGCTGGAATTACAGGCGTGTGCCACCATGCCTGGCTCTCTAGCTACTTTTAAAGGGCAATGAGATCATTATATTTGATTATTTTTAAAACTAAAAAACCCCTGCTGATTCACATGTAGAAATTTTCTATTATTTATATTATAAGAGTTATATTCTATATGTGATAAATGGAGTATTACACATATTTATTTTATCACAGAATATATCACCTATCTAGAAGAAAAGGAATTTTCTTTAGTTGCTATTCTCAATTATGATGGATGAAGGTCTTTAAATACTTGAAATTCCTTCACACTTAGTAAATCCCTCTTCTTCATTTCCTTTACTATCTTCTCCTTCTCTTCTTCCTCCTTTTCCTACTTGTTACCCCTCATCTTCCTTCTTATTTTTATTTTTCTTGCATGTTTCAAGAGGAGAATAAGGACAAAAACCTGTCATAGGAAATGGAATGAGTGCTGGATCAAGCATTGCTTTTAATCAGTTGGGGACAAGACGGGTCATTTGGCAAAGATTATGGGTATCCATTTAGCCAAGCATGAGAGAGTCTTGCCAAATACAATCTTCAAAAGTAAATATCAAGAACAGTAATGAATGCCATAAATTGTTGCAAAGGAAAACATAAAGAATATTCTAAAATGCTGTTTCTTGTAAGGCCTCTTAAGCCAGGGAACAGAGAATGAATTACAGATTTGACCTTAGCCACTAATCACAAGCCATGCACATGCATGTGTGTGCACACGCACACCCCACACACACTCACATACCACACACTCATGCATGGACCAAACTTCTGCATTAAAGCAATAGTAACATTTAGCATTTGGAAGAAACTTTGATACATGTTACATATTAACTGTATCATCCTCAGTAGCACTTTTATTATTATCAAAAAGTATTTAATAGTGACATAAGGATCAGCTTACTATTTGCCTAGTGTTCACTACTAGTTATGGATGCTACCAGTGATCTCAATTTTAAAGAGTTTTAGGTTGATTAAGACAAATGTTATTTATAGCCAAATGTATGAAATAGTCCTTTTTATGAATAGTAAAATACCAATATTATAATTTTTTAGAAAAATTTTGTGGAAATACAATTTTTATTCCAGGATCCAAATTATTAACTACTTGTTGGCTTGAAAGTAATGAATTTGTCAGAATAAATAATTCTCTATGTTTTAAGTGATGTAAATGGTAATAATTACATGCCCAGATTTAAGTCAAAAACAATAGGCAAAAACTCTAACAGGCATGCAAATTCACCTTCCAAAGCCCTCACCAAAATGTTGAAGTAGTTTTTCTTCTAAGAGTAATAGGACCCTGTGGCAAATCCACACTTTAAATTTAACCCTGATCGATGGCAAATACTAAGAATAATTGGTATCAGTTTGTAGTGCTTGTAAATGAAAGGTGAATTTTCAATAGAAACAGTGTCTGCTTTCTTTTGCTTGTTATTATAGAAAAGATGAGGTCCATGCGTTGGTGGAAATGAACTGGTGGTGGTATTTTGGGTTGTACCAATTTGTCACTCCTAACTTTGAAGCATTGATGCAACTGGTCCTTTAGTCCCTAGAGATGTGGTGAGGGGAAGGAGATCACCGTCTTGCAAGTTAGCTTCTAGTGGAAGTACTCAACACCAGCCGACTGAATACAACACAACCAAACAACACAACCATCCGCCTCAGAATACAGCAAGGGTGAGGAGGTTCAGCAGACAAGGGAAGTAGTGAGGATAGAGTGTGCTCTTAAAAGAGGCAACCAAGGAAAGTTTCACAGAGAAGGTGGAGTTTCACAATTAAGCTCCCAGCACAAGAAGGCAGTCTGCCCCGTTTCTCTTAGTTCTTGCCTGTAACTCTTCTGATCTTACCCATGAACATTCCAGTTAATAACTTGCTTCATTTTTTTACATTCTTAAATACTGTTTTTTTTTTCATTTTCTGTAGATTATGGATTTAAAAAGCTAATTAATGTTAGGTATTAACTACATAGTCACCATAACCTAGTATCAACATTTTATGGTTCTAAGGACTTTGTTGCAATGTTTCAATATTGTTTCACATGAACTAAAATCTATGCATTAAAGGTGTGTGTGTGTGTGTGTGTGTGTGTGCCTACACATGTTACATACATGGAGGTTCTTGACATAGCCAAACCCTCATTTCTGAAGAAGTATAGGGTAGGCATGAAAGTACTTCTCCATTTAAAATAGTGCATTATATATCAAAAGGATTGTCAAAAAGTTTTCTATTTTATAGATTTCCATTTATAAGGAATGAGTTTGTGATTGACCTCACTTTATCTTCTGGTTTCTCCACCAAGGTTCCTGCCTGCCATTTTTTCCCATAAGAGAATCTGTGGTATTACTTAACACATTGCTCTATTGAGCAGAAAGAGTCATTTCAAGGAATGTGCAACAGCTTTGCCCTGGTAAGAAACTCAATTTGTAAGCTGCAAAAGAAGACTTTTTGATACCATGTCTTCCTGTCTTTTTTTTTAAGGCCATTCTCAGTGGAGAAAATATTGAACTGTGAATGATAGATCTATTTGTGAGTATTTTTAACGCTACTCTGACTCCCTCATGCCATTGTTTCCTCGGATAAATAGGGCCAGTCCTTCACAGCTGGGAAGACAATGGGTGCTTCTGTCACTGCTCTTACATACCAAATGTGCCTGTTCCTTATGGAAGATGAAACACTAACAATTATTTATCTCTAAAGATTGGATCAAGGAAACAAGAAGTCTCCCAAGATACAGAAAGGCCCTCTTGTCACAGTTCAACTTAATAAATTTTCCTTCCCTCATTTCAGTAACCAGGTTAGACTATGGCATGTTGAAATATTATCAGTTTGTCCCCAGCATAATTGTCCCGGCAAAGTTCTGAACTCCCACCCCACGCATTTGCAGGTTCTAGGAAATCCAGGTCTTCTACCTCAATGACATTTGTTTCGACATCTGCATGTACCAGCTGGTAATGGTTAGTTTGCATCCCATCACTTGTGATTTTGAATTAGGCTTGTTAATAAGGATGGATGGAAAGCAGGTGTGGGAGTCTCTGAGTGGTTATTGGCATGTAATTGCTTTCGGCTATTGTTTTAAGCACTTTCCATTTGTACATTGTTCCAATTGCAGCTGTCAATAGCAGCTAAGCTAGAAATGCACAACCATTCAATTTAGGCTACGTCTAAAAATCCTTGTTAGTCATGAAAAACCTCCAGATCTTACTTTTTAAGCAAACTTTTTTTATTTTTGGTGGTGCTGGGGATTGAACCCAGGGCCTTGTGCATGCGAGGCAAGCACTCTACCAACCGAGCGATAGCCCCAGCCCCTTAAGCACATTTAAAAAATAAAATCAGAGTTCATAATAACTGACATGGTGAAAAGAAAAAGGGAATTCCAATCTTTTCAGGAATTTTGAAGATATAAATTTATATTCATAGGCCACTACTGACTTATAACTTTAAAGATCTGAAGATTTCACTACTTTTTGCAGTAGTAAAATGCAAACCAAGATTAAAATTCATTTTAGAATCTCTCTCCTAATATTTTATATTTTGCTACATAGACCCCAACTTATCGATGCGAACCTTGGCATAACAAGGTCTTCCACAATCACCAAGGCAATGTGCTTGTTAGAGTCCACAAGAATTAGGGTACTGTGTGGAAACTTGTCAAATGAAATCCCCACCATCAACTTCGTGTCTGCCCTATGTTATCTGAGAAAATATTGGGGAGATAAATAGTTTGGGTTTTGTGAACATTTTTAGTATGTAGGTATTTATCTGATACTTTAAAATATTACAACAGATATGATATAGGGAAAAGGGGAAGCATTTGAGGTTTTGCTATTACCTTAGTTTTTCAAAGACAATTTGTTTTAGTCAGATTTTTGTCTCTGTGACCAAAATATCTGACAATTTAGAGGAGGAAAAGTTTATTTTAGCTCATGGTTTCAGAGGTTCAGTCCACGGCTGGTCGACTCCATAGCTCTGGGCCCAAGATGATGCAGAACATCATGGCAGAAGTGTGTGGCGAGGTAAAGCAGCTCAGGATACAGCAACCAGAAATCAGAGAGTGAGAGCTGCTCACCAGCAACAAAGTACAAGCCCCAAAAGTGACCTGCTTCCTTCATCCAACCATACTCACCAGCGTTACCACCCAATTAATTTGTATCAGTGAACTGACCCACCAATCAGGTTAGAACTCTCATAATTTAATTATTGCACCACTGAAAATTCTGGCATTGTCTCACACATGAGCTTTTGGGAAATATCTCATTTTTCTACCATAAAAATACTTTAAAAGGGAGTTAGGATAGGCCACTTTTCAAAATAAATTCATGGCTTCATTGAACTCGGAAGTTGGAGATGACCTGCTTCATGCCAGTCCTCCCAGACACCATCGTAGCTCTCTGCTTCTGCCTACTCTTTCTCCTAAGATTTCTTGACTTGCCAGCATGACCTCGAGGGTCTGGGTTCTACTCCTTCACAAGTGTGGATTTTGCAATGTTCCTTAGCCAAAAGATTTTGTTTCATAACTGTTTAACAGATACTAGGAAACACTGTTTGCACTATCACAAGGGCAAGGCAAAGGCCTCCAAATCTGTCATAGGTTGGTATTTGTAGAAACTAGATGCCTGCAGTGGAGTCAGTGGGGACTTTCTGAGAGTGGGTACAATCCATCCACTGTTTGGATGCTTGTACTTCCACAGAAGGAATCGTTTTCCCTATGGTCTGTGCGTAGGGCAATTTCCAATGCTCACAAACCAGTAACAGGAAGATACATTTGCCTCCAAAATTCATTTACTATTTAAGAATACCTAAAAATATTGCATATGCAATTACTATATTTGAATTTCTTGATGCTAATTTTTTAAGGAAATACATACTTCATTTAATTTTTAGGAATAAATGGATTTGACAACAACTATCCACTTAATATTCCTTTGATAGCAAACTCACCAAGATCAAATCTAATTCATGTGAATGTATATGCATTCACCAGATTATCAAATTTATATGAATATTTTCAGATTCTACTTTATTTTAAAATTTGTTCTATTGAGTTATACCTGACAGTAAAGTATATCTTGACATATTTAAATGAATAAGATGGAGTTCATATATTCCAATTAGGATCTCAGTCTTGTGGTTGAGCATGACTTGTAGATTCACTTTGGTGCATTTATATTTGTACACAGGAAAGTTAAGCAAGATTCATTCCACTGTCTTTCCTATTCCTGTTCCCTTCCCTTCGTTCTCCTTTTATTAATCTACTGGACTTCTATTCTTCCCCCATCCATTGTTGTGTGTTGGCATCCACATATCAGAGAGAACATTAGACCTTTGTTTTTTGGGGAATTGGCTTATGTCGCTTGATGCTGATGTATTATTATTCTCTCACATATATAAACATTAAAAAACCTGTGTGTGGGGGGGGTATTTTCTTTCAGCACACACACTTAAAAAAAATTGTACTGAAAGGAAATACTCTAATTTTATACAGGAAATCATATGCCAATTTATTAGTACCCTATAATTTTGGAACTTACCAACTATCACAAGCATTCATAGGTAATATCCTTAGGTTCTCAAGGGAACCACTCAGGTAGAGTGGAAGGAACAGATTTGACAGGTGCACAGACATGCGTCTGAATTCCAGATGTCATCCTCTACATGCGTGACCTTGAAAAATTCACCTTCTCTGAGCCGCTATTGCATATCTGTAAAAATAAGATGCATGCAAATTTTTCTGCTGTTCTTTTATTGCATGATTTGTATAAAGTGAACACAAACTGAATATTTTTCCTAGGTATTTTGCTAAGTTTCAAATTCTCTCATTTAGTCCTTTCGAAATTCATGATTCTGACACTACCCTTTTCTCCCTATCTTTTTTATAAGGTCATAGAAACGGATTTTTTTTTTAAAAAAGGTTAAGTATTTTTGCCCAGTACAGAGCTGGTACTCAGGTGACTGGAGGATGGGCACCTCCCTTGCTGACCTCTGAGATAAGCTGCAAAGCAGAGTTCATGCCACGCCCCCAAGGCGGAGTCTATGAATTGCCAGTCATGAGGAATCCATAAGAGTGTTCACTGCTTTCTTTTTGTGAAGTGACTATTTCTATTCTCTATTTCTGCAGGATACTGGTGTTCAATGAACTAGACTGAGGTGTTTATCCATCAATAGAATATCACCTTTAATCAAATTTGTAAACATACTTGAAATAATAATAATTTTGTCTGCATTTTACATTTTCACACATATTTTTAACATGTGGTACCTTCTAAAAATGGTAGAGAAAGGTAACAGATGATGGAATAAACCTGGATTAACTGAAAATCTTAGGAACAGATGAATATATTTAAGCAAGTAGCTTGGACCTGTGACTGCAATTTGATATCATATGAACATTATTTACTCATATTCTGAAGTAATTAAATTCTTCTTAGTTCATGAGGTGACATTAAACATGCCAATACTTCAATGTTAGGCAAAATGTCATGAGTGCCAGTGATTCTGAGTGACTCAACTTTCTGAACAGGTTGCTGAATCCCTCATGTCTCTGTTCCTGGCGTAAGAGGTGGGCTTATACCTGTCCTTACTGAGAGCACACTGGTGCTTTTCTTGATTCTTGATTTTAAAATTTTAATTTGTGTTATTCTTCTGAAAAAAATCAATATTACAAAGTTGAATTGACATAGGGTTTTAAAATTGTTATTGGTTCATAATTGTTATACATACATTGGGATTTATTTTGACATAATTACAAATGAATGGAAAATAATTTGCTCCAATCAGGTCCCCAGTACTTAGCCTTACCCTTCCCTTCATTCCTACCTCTGTTCCCTTTCCTCTACTGATCTTTCACTTATTTGCATTCCTAAAATTAGCATCTTGGGAATATACATAATGGTGAGATTCACTCTAGTATATTTATATGTGTACATTGGAAAGTTAGGTCAGATTCAGACATGGGTTTTGACTGACTGACTTTAACTAATATTTTGCTTTTAGATTGTGCTCATGCTAGTCTCAGAGTTGGATGGGCATTGAGTACTAATGCTTTCAAGAGGGTACCTCGTATAATTCATCTTACCAACTGCTTCCGCTGTGCACTGGCTTTTAAATGGTTAGGGACTTTAACAGATTTCTCCTCTGTAAGGGAACCATTCCATTGCAGCCTCTTCAAATATCAGAATTAAAGATGTTAGAATTTGATACTGTGCCTAGATTGTAGAGGGCTTGCAGAGGTCAGGAAGCTTTCAAACTAACTTCTCCAGATAATCTTAAGGCTGTAATGCTCTTCTGCATAGGAAATAACTTACGAGCTGGCTCTCTGCTTCTCCTTTACAGAGGCTTCCAAACGCATCAGTTTCTGAGTAATTGTATTGGTGACTTCTTTTCTGTTTTTGTGTTGCTCTTCAAAGAGAATCATGCAGAAGCGCGTTTTCACACTGAAATAGCAGTCTATGGTGCATCAGGAAATCACAAAAGAATTGAAGGATAGAAGGACAGTTTATTTCACAAACTTCTTTATTCTAAGAGTAAAAGGATAATTTTAAGACAGGTAAGAATCAGTATGAACGTCCTTATTTCCTTGAAGGAACCATGTGTAAATATCAACTTTCTCAGCTTATGGGCCCACTTGTGCCTTGTCTTTGATTAGAGAGTCAACTTTGACTTGGATCTTTCAAATTTAATATGTTCAAGGCTAAGTTATTGATTCCCCCTGCCAACTTTCTTTTTCCTCGATCTTCTCAATCTTAGGAAGTTACAAATCTGTTCTTGGTAGGTCTTCACATAAACATCTAGGTAGGTGACTCTCTGTTCATACCAGTCGTAAACATTTACTGACTGGAGTACCTCTAAGTCTATTTTGTTAGGACAGAATACTACAAACTTGGGGACTGAAACAGCCCTTTATTTCTCAGGTTCTGGAAGCCCAAGGCCAAGGTGCCAATAGATTTGGTGTCTGGTAAGGACTCCTTCTCCAGTTTGTAGATGAAGCCTTCTCACTATGTCCTAGAAGAGGTAAGGTAGCTCTCTGGGGCCTCACCTGAAAGGGCATTAGTCCGACTTATGAGGGGTCCAAACACATGACCTCATCTCACCTTAATTGCCTCTCCAAGGCCACCTCTAAATGCCATCACATCAGGGGTTAGGTTTCAGCATACGAATGTCGTCGTAGCACACAAACTTCCAGTGAGTCTGTGGTAAAGACAGAGCATCTAGAATCCATCTACTTCTCACCACTTTTGCTACACAACCCAGTCCACACCTGCACCTGGCCCAGGCTATTGGCCACCATCTCCTAATTCACCACCTTCTTTCCCCCTGTGTTATCTCCCTAAGGAACCTTTCCAAAGCAAATCAGACCATGCCATCCCCTCCCTCAAAATCCACAAAGGTTTCCATCACTCTTCAGATAAAATTGAAATACTCACCACAGTCCAAATAAAAGATCAGGTCTTTTAATTCTTAGCCCAGCAGCATATGGGAATTAGCCTGGGGGATGTTTTCAAAATATATTGATGCTAAACAAAAATTAGAATTGAATTAAATCAGAATGCTGAGTCATGGTGTCTAGAAACTGATATTTTTAAACATTCCCTGGGAGACTTGAATATAGGGCTAAAGCTGAAAAGTCCTGCCTTAGAGAATCTGATGGCCCCCAGGGCTACTTACCAAAGCTGACTTCCTAACAATTCCCAGCACTCTCTTTTGCCCTTCCTCCCCTCTCCTTCCCATCTGTTCTTTTCCTTAACTTATGTAGACATGCATCTTCTCTGCATCTTTTCTCAGTTGGGACCCACTTGTCCCTTAAGTCTTTGCAGTTTTCTCACCATCTGCGTTCCTGCCCTTGCTTCACAGAGGGCTCCTGTGTCCACCAAAACTAAATGAATCCACAAATTAAAAAAAAAAAAAAATTCATTTCTTACTCTTTTCCTCGTTCTCCTTGCCATTGTCTAGTTTTCTTCCTAGAAATTGTTACTATCAGGAACTTGACCAATCTTCTTCACTTGATTGACTTCTGTCCCCCTCTGCTGAAGTGTGAGCTCCAAAATAGGCGGAAACATTGTCAGTTGTGTTCACTGTCCTGAGCCTGCAGCTTTGGGATAGGCGTGTCTTGTTAGAGGAGCTTGTGATGGTTTGTTTAATAAATGGATTAACAACACGGGCCTCAGAGCAGAACACGGAGCCCTCTGAAGTCTCCCAAAGCTCTTGTGCAGATTAGGAAAGGGGACCATTTTGAGGAGACCAAGAGGAGACGGGCTGATCACGTGTTCATTTTCTATTTTCCTTCCTCTTTCTCATTATGTGTTGGTATCTTTTGTTTACATTTTTATAATTTCAAACTTAGAGCCAAAGCATGAGCTTATTCAAAGGAACTTCAGCATATATTCCATCCCAATTTACCAAATTCTGTATTTTCTCCCACCTGTTCTCTCCGTCTCTGTTATGTGCTCCTTTCTCTCCTTCTTCCTCTCTCTCTCTCTCTCTCTCTCCCTTACTTGTAATTCAGTTCCTCCTCAAATGTCACCCAAGATCATAATTTATAGAAAAAAAAAATTTTTCCCCCAATTTACAGGACAAATCAGGCTCGGTATTGTTCTTTTGTGTCCTTTTGCCTCCTCTTCTTTTCTTTCTAGTTCTAGGCCAAGACATGTTTGTTTCATTTGTTTCACCAAGACATGTTTCTATCATTCAGCAAGACACTCATCCATTTGCATTTGAATGGATTGCTTTTGGGCTGGTGAAAGGATGTGACCCCTTCTGAGTCTATGACATTGCTCCCCTGACTGCTGATTGTGAATTTAAACATCTGGTCCAGAGCCAACTGCCATGAGTCTCCACTATAAAGTTACTGTTGTTTTACATTGAAATCACTACATAATTTTTGGGGAAGATTCTTTGAGATTGCAAAGGTTCTGATCAAATGTGATCCCTCAGAATTGGGGTCTTCCTTTAGCAGGCCAAGGGCCACTCCTGGTCTATTCAGACCCCCTCTGGGTGGATGAAGGCGTGTTGAACAGACTCCATGTGTCCATAAGAAGTGACATGCAGCTTGAGTTTTATGTTGAAAACTAATCACTGCAGAAACGGGAGCAGTCTACTTCACTTCATCGTGCCTCTTCCTTTTGCATCTGTCCAAGAGTTGCTAGGCATAATTTATGTCCTTAGTTGAGAAATAAAATCCATCACGTCCAAAAACAATGTAGCAGAGAAAATATTCTGAAAGTGTTCCTGCTGCAAAACACCCAGAAATGTCAGATAAAATATAACAAAAGTCTTTCAAATACAAAACTCAACTTGGAATAAACAGGGAAATCCCTAAGGGTAAAAATTCGACAGGAAACGAAGATCAGATCTGATTTTTCCCCAAAGCTTTGAGCTGGCTCACAGGCATCTGCTACCCCCGTGACTTAGAGGTCGAGTGTTTAATAGCCCAAAACAGCACCCGGAAAACCACACTGAGGCATGTAAGTTGGGGATGAAAGTGAGACCCATGCCGTAGCTTGGATCTCCAAAGAAAATCACCCCAGGAATAAAAGTAAGCAGGACTTTTTCTGACCAGACAGAAAAGAAATATCTCTGGGCTCTGTATGTTAAAACAAAACAGAAAGAAAAAAATATTCTCTCAAAAAATTGTAAACAAAGAATAACTGTCTCATGGACTTTGGATTCAAATTTTTACTGATCTTTCTGGTTCAGAAAAACTTCACTTTGAGACACATAGATTGAATCTGAGGCCATGATATCCCTGGGGTTCACCTCATAATCACCTCATATTCTCCCTAGGAAAATCAAGCCCTTTGTCAGGCCACTTAGGCCTCCTACTCCAGTTCACAAGCCACCATGCTAAAAAGCAATTAAAAATTTAAAAATAATTAAGTTGGCAGGTGCAAATAACAACTCTGGAAAATTCAAATGACCAAATTATCAGGGTATGTTTTAAAGATTACATTTAAAAAAGAAAAGAAAACATAAAGGAACTGAAATTATTGAAAATAACATAATATTAAAATAAAAATTAGACTCTGGAAAATAAACCAAATATGACTGATAGACATAATAAAATAAATGTATTTGGAAGTTAAAAAAAAATAGATGGACTTCTGTTTGGCAGTGAACGTGGTATTGTAGAAGTCCTTATTGTCCTGGCTACAGGAGATTCAGATTGACAGGAAGAATGTTAAAGCTTCCCTTTCAGTATCCAACAGCCTAAGTGGAATTTTTCTGGGTTTGGGAATCAAGGACAGTCTCAGATTCCAGAACAGAAATGCCTGGATGCTGTCCATTCTCTGAAGCAGCCCTGCAACCAAATGACCTAGAACTCCAAAGTCTATGTCCCAAGTGATGCATATCTCAAATTAAGGAGAGAGTTCTAGGAGTGGATTATGACAACCATAATTGGCATGCTTTGAGGCTTGTTTGTTTTGTTTTGTTTTGTTTTGTTTTAACAAAAGATAGGTGGCCTGCCAATGTCTAATTCATGAATCTCAGGTTTGGAGACCAGGTCATTTCTGTGCTCATTCCTAGAGAAGCCAAGTTTCCTGCCTCTCCTTTTATTCTGGGGTTGCTTCATTAGCAGCTGTGGCCCCCTGGAGTCATAGCGGACTCTGTTGAAAGCAGTGCCTCTGGGTAGATGCTGGTTTTCTCCATGCTGACTGGATTTTATACACTGACTTCCCCAGCATATGATGTAGTTTACTCTGAAATATTCCAGAACCGTATAGGCAGAAGTCTGCTCACTTATTATAAGGGAATACTTCAGTCAGACATTATAATGTACTTCAAATTCCCAGTAAAAACACATTATAGGGTATGTTCTGAGTTCTCTTAAAACCAGATTCCTCCATGTTAGTTACAGGTTAAAAACAACCCATATGTTGGAAAGTGTGCCCTTGGCACATGTAGATCCCTGCTTCTCAACTGTGGCAAGTTTCTCTCTTGCATTTAGAGTTATTCCTTGTCAAGAGCTTAAGGAGTCCCTAAGGCTATGCAAGGAGATGCTATAGGGAGCATTTTCATTGCCATTTGACCCATTCAGATCTTTGAAAAGATTTCCAGAATTTATTACGTCCATTTAGTTTTCTTTAGCACAAGTCCCAAAGTAAAATGAAGGTACATTTTTAAAAAAACAAACTCTGAATCACCATGATGGTTAGAGATTTTCAGAATTACCACTTACATCAAATTTGCCCTCTCCAAATAAATTTAACTTATGATTAATAAGGCAAAGGAGATAAAATTTTTAAACTGTGGCATAAGATGCTATTCTTTATGTTCTGAGATGGTGGACATGTGACTCTGTGCTTTGTCAAAGCCTGGAGAATGTACAGTGCAAAGATTGGACCTTAATGCATGAAAACTTTAAGTTGTAGGAGGCTGGGGAATTCCAGAACACAGTAAAAATTCAGATAAAGCCAACTTCACATTCATGTTATAAGCCATCTCACTAAAAGGTTAAAAACAGACCAGTACGTAAGTAATTTGGAAATGAATGGAAGTCTGCAAGTTTAAAGGCAACAGAAACTGAACTGTAGATAAAGTTGTGTCTGACCGGGCTGCCAGTTACCACTTCTGAAGCTACCATATCTGTGTATGGAAATGAATGGTAGATATTGATGGTTAAAATGGAAATTTTCAGACAAAGGCACAACACCTGAGTGACCCATGTGTCATGACATGGAATTGGGGACAATGGAATGAACTCAAATTTACTTAGATAGATACAAATTGGTACCTATAAAATACTTAAAGGTATTTGTACATACATGTGTTGGAACCCACACATGCATTTCCTTTCTTTACTGACTGGGAGGACCCAAGAAGGGAGGAGCAGGGCCTAAGCCCAGATCATGGATTTTGATATCATGTTCTAATGAAGGAACCAGGGGTTCTTAGAGAAATGGCTGATCCCAGAACCAGGGAAGAGAATAGACAAAATGGGTATATCGTGGTGCCAGGAAGATGCGTTGAACAATCAGATTAGAAAATGTGTAGCAACACAGAGTAATAAGGGAAGCATGTCACGGGGACTTCAGAGCTAACTGTGAAAACTCTCAGAATGATCTGGAATAACTTGAGCCACAAAATAAACTAGCACTTGAATACACAGCCAAAAGAATAATATCACAAGTTCACACTGATGTAAATAAATGATTAAATTCACAAATGATTAGGAAAAATAGATGCCCCAAGAAGAATTCAAATAATTTGTGTAGATATTCCACCTAAAGGAGAGAGGATAACGTCACAGTCCATAGCTGTGGGCTGCTCCTATGAGCTTCTTTTTAAAAAGTAGAATATGAAAAAGGAGAAAACAACATCAAAATAATCTCAAATGAAGAAACCCTACTTAAAAAAATAAATACCAGATAGGTGATCAAGGTCACCATCAACAGTGATAAGTCATGTTGGCATTTCGTATGCTTGATATGATGTGATAAGAATGTCACTTTACCTTTGTGATCTCCCTCCCAAATGTTTTAACCCCAATCTAATCATGAAAAAGACATCAGAAAAACAGAATTTGAGTGACAGCCTACCAAGTACTTGACCAGTCCTTCTCTAAACTGTCAAGGTCATCAGAAATAAAACAACAACAATAACTAAAGTCTAAAAAACTGTCATAGCCAAGAGCAGCCTAAAAAGACATGACAACAAAATGTAATGTGGTACCCTTCATTGGATCCTGGGACAGAAAAGGGGCATTAGGAGAGAATATGATAAAATATAAATGGAATATGGACTTTAGTATAGAATGATAAATGAATATTCCCTACTGGTGATAAAGGAAACATCATAATATATTATCAACAAAAAAACTGCATATGGCATGCATGGGAACTTGCTGTAATACCCTCAATTATTTTCTGTAAATCTAAAATTATTCTTAAATAAAATTTATTCAAAATATGGATTCTATGGATTCACAATAGAGTAGATGTAGTAAGCAAATCTGAGTCAGACTCTGCCTTATGAATTTATCTACATGATGCAATGAGAGCTTTACTGGACACACTGGGCTTATTAATTCAGGTACAGATCACCAGAGGGAAAAGTCCCTCTGTCTTACGCAGAGTCTCAGATACAGAATAACATGAAAGTGTCAAGGTGGGAACAACATATTTGTTTTCCCGGAGGGAGAAGGGGTCTGCACAGCAAATCGCAGACAGCAGAAACCCACACCCCAAGAGATTTCTTATGTTGCATCTTGAATCCCAGGGAAATGCTAAATGCCTTTGAGGGATGCGAGTCTAACACATGGGCACACAGCAGAAGATGAATGATAACAACACGAACCTCAGAGCAGGATGGGCCTGCAGAATGACCCCCTCCTGATGCTGGGTAAAGTATAGTCAATTATTTTATAATTGCTCCCCACTAATGTCGATGTCCTAAGGAGATCTAAACCATTACACTTTTCTTTCATCTGTTCTTCCCTCTTCTGAAGTGGGGGGTAAGAGGTATTTGTTTGCGATAAGAAACTATTTGCAAATTAAAAGAATCTTGATAATGAGGTAAATAAAAGCTTCCCCTAAATTTAGGCCTCTGTGGTTTACTTTTGTCAATTTGCAATCAATCCGAAGGGAGGAAATCTGGTGGTTTGAATTTTGTCTTTATGAAATTGAGAAGTCTCTCTGCCATGTCAGTTCACTGCTTTTCTGACAGACTGTCGAATACAAAGGGTCAACTTCCTCAAAGTCAAAGCAATTTGACACTCATCTATTGAGTAGTGGGATAAGAATGCACACACCATGTTTCCTAGACATAAGACTCTAACCTAATGGCAAATATGTGCACCTAGCTGAGTCCACCATCTTGGTGTTACTGGCTTCATGCACAGCAGAATTAATGATATGAAATGATGGACCATTTCATAAGCTATTTAAATTTCAGTGACTTTTGAGCATTTAGTTTCTAGCTGAAGGTCATTAAGATAAAAAAGATGTGATTCTTTTAGCTTACATATTGTATTTGGGGAAATTTAACTTTGTCCTTTAAATTGGAGTATCAGTCAAAATGAATTACTCTCATGCACAGATATCTTCAAAATCATACAGAAGTATTTAAGGTAATATTTCAGAATTCATTTTGACTGGATCCGCAACTGATTTTGAAGGCTGCTTGGGAACCGGAACGCAGAGAGGAAACAGGGAAGGTTTGCTGTCATTTCAGATTTCTTTCTGTAAAAAATGCTAATTAAAGCAGTGGGTCAGATCTCGCAATGTCAAAGAGATGTGCCGTTTCCTTTCCTTGGGAACAATAATGTGCTGCTGGCTGCTACATAAGTACAAATCTGACAGCTGCCAGGAAAGGGCAGAAAAACCACATGCTGACAAGATTTCCACTTGCTCAGTGTTATGATGAAGATTCGAGGAGAATAAGCATATCACTGATGAGACTTGATCTACTGCAGGAGAATCAGATACTATTCAGAGAACAGTGTGTAGTGCAGGCCCTGGACAAAAATTTAAAAATCCCAAGGGTCTTATTTACTAATGGTAGAGATAGGGAAGAAGGTTCATTCTGAAATAATAACATAATTTGCATTCACCTTTTCCTCTGGAGTAAAACATAAAATTTCTTCTGATCATATATGGAAATTTTTGGTTCTGTTTCCAGTTTTGTTTTCCTCCAATTTTTAGATTTTAATGACATCATGATTTTATGTGAACTATCTCTGTTGGTTTGAATAATATTTAACTGCAGGTTTTTCTCCCCTTGAATTTTTCTCTAATGCATTTCAAAAGGCCTGGCTTTAAAAAAATTGATCTTAAATATAATATTTCATCTGTTTAGATTAAATTTATTTTGAAAACTTCAAAATCACTAGCATCTTATTTTGAGTAAATATTTATTACACTTTGGAGTTAATTGTGTACTTTAAAACAGACGATTTACCCGAACTGCTGCTAACAATTGAGCTGACAGTGATCCATTTCATAAAAGAATAATCCTCTTATTGCTGGCTCATTTTCCTGGCAGAGAGAGTTCAGGCTTTGTGATAGAATAAGCTAAATGTAAAAAAATAATATTAAATAGTGGGTCACCAGAATAGTGTGGATTTTACCCCCTTACTAGGATGTGACTTGAGGGACATTCCTCAGGGTCATCAGTGGTCACAATTTTAAAATCACCTGATTAATTTCTCATTAAGCTATTCCTCTGTTTTCTCAGCTGTCTCTATTTACTTAAGTTTCTCACACTTCAGAAGGAATTTGTTTCTGTTTTGTCTCTTTCCAGGTAGGAGCATTGATTATGTTCTATCCAGTGCATGGGTGATGCTGCCGCGTGCTGGTACACTGGAAGGAGGAATCCTTGTACGAAATACAATGCACACAGAAGTTCGTATGGCTCTGTAGGGGAAATGGGAAATAGGGTTCTCAAATCATCTCCAGGTTTTTACTGTGGACAGAGCTGGTATGTGTGTTCTTTGGACCCTTTTGAAGTAGACCAAAACTACTTTGTCATTTTAGCATTAGCTTATGGTTCCATCTATTCAGAATCTATCTGCTAGCATACTTTCAAACTGCACTATAATTATTTATCTATAAATAGATCTTTCCTATGATACTGACCTTAAAGACAGGATCATCTTCTTTATTTATTCTATTGCCAGTACCTTGCAAAATAGCTGATAATAAATGCATTAAATCACACTCAGTTAAGGATTATTTTAGAAAGTAATCTGGAGTGAGCTACATACTTTGCTTATTTGACATTATAAATAAATGCATATAGTCTACTTAATGTATTGTTTTGATTGTACATATGAGTTTTTTAAATTTTTTTTTAGTTATTAATGCATCTTTTATTTCATTTATTTATATGTGGTACTGAATTTCGAACCCAGGGCCTCACACATACCAGGGCAAGCACTCTACCACTGAGCTACAACTCCAGCCCCATAGATATGAGTTTTTAAAGGTTTAAGTTATTTGAACATCTATGTAACTCAATCCTTAAATTTTCAAAAGACTTTTCATAATTAAAAATGTTATTTATCTAATTTGGTGAACATTTCCTACAGTCCACAGGAAAGACTGTATGCCTTAAAACTAAAAGCAATAGAAGCTCTCAGGGAGCCGAAGCTAAACATGGTGCATGCCGTCTCCCCTACATCGATTTTCAAATTTTTTTGACAAATCTAATTAATTTTGCCTAATGTTTATCTCTCTCTCACACACACACACACACACACACACACACACACATACACAATACCTATGTGACAACCCATGCAGAAAGTCAACCAATTCTAGTTAACCAAACTTTTACAATGAAATAGCAAGGTAAAATAGATATAGGAATAAATTAATCAATAGGGAGGTATCCAGGATTCCCTGCAAAATTTTGTATGATGAATTTCTTTCGAAAATATTAAGCACAAGGGTGAATTATTGCGTTTAGTAAAATTTCTGAAATTGTGCTTAGTCATACCTACACTCAACATCATCTTTGGGATATGAATGTTCACCCTTATCTCTAATTATCTCCTTACATATTCCCTCTATTCCAATTTTCTGTGACTATCCACAGTGAATATTGTTCTTGCTTCTGTAGGGTTTTTTTTGGTGCTCAAAACCTTTAATCATAACCCATTTCTCCCTTGCAAAATAGCATTCATCTCTCAATTTCACTTTTATAACAGTGTAACAGTTTTTTTTTTAACACTATCTTGGAAAGTTCTGTACAAATGTATTCTGCATTTGATGGTTCATCTTCATATGATTTCTCATTTATTTGCCAAATTATTTTATTTGTCTCCTCCTCATAAAGCATTTATTTTTGAATGGGTTATATCTCCATATGTTTAAATTGATAAAAAAAATACTTAAAGAAATGCAATGAAAATCCCAATAAGGATTCATATCACCCTGTGTTGTGGTTTAGATGTGGTGTCCCCCAGAAGCTCACATGTGAGACAATGCAAGAAGGTTTGGAGGAGAAATGATTAGGCTCCATCATTAACCTAATCAGTGAATTGATCTCTGATGGGATTAACTTGAGTGGTGACTAGAGGCAGGTGGGCTGTGACTGGGGGAAGGGGTTCATGGGGGGGCGTGGCTACAGGATACATATTTGTACTTGGAGAGTGGAGTCTCTCTGCTTCCTAATCAACATATGAGCTGCTTCCCTCCACCATGCTCTTCTACCATGATGTTCTGACTCACCTAGAACCCAGAGGAATGGAGCCAGCCTTCTATGGACTAAGACCGTGAGCCCTTAAATAAACTTTTCCTACTCTACAATTGTTCTGATTGGTTCTTTTAGTCACAGTAGCTAAAAAGCTGACTAAAACACCCTGCCAAAATTTCTCTTCCCTGAACATAATAAATGTTTTCAATGAATTTGTATTCTTCCACATGCATTTTATGTATATCTAAGAACATATGTAAAACTTGTTGTTTTCTTGTCTTTTTCACACCAAACTGTAGCTTAATAGCAGACCCCCTTAACTTTGCTTTTCTTCAACTGAAAAATGTACATGGGGAAAGGTTCTATATTGATACCTAACTTGTTTCTTTATATTCTTGCCTGGGTATAGGTTTTTCTGTTTATCTATCTGTCTCTCAATTGCTTTTCTATTTCTCATCTTTTTCTTTACTAGTATCTTGATTGTCAGCATCTGCATTGCTTCCTGTATTTTTTCCAATGCTGCAATGAAATTCCTCGTGTTAAAAATTATTCTACATGTATCATGACATATGTGAACATGAAGAAGACAAATTCCTGGAAGCAAAATCGCTGATTCAAATCATATTTTCATTTGCCATTAATGTTTTCAGTAAATTTTTTAAACTTTGTTAAATTTGAATAAACAAGACATTTACATGGTGAAAAACTCAAACGGAATAAGATAAAAACTTGAAAACATAAATCTAATTCAAACCTATCCCTTCAGCTACCTAATTTATCTCTCTAGAAACAACCAATACCATAGCATCATATCTTTCAGGATTATGTGCATATGTGGGCACATATGTATAGAAGAGTTTATGTCACTGGAGTAAGTTTATGCTTTCTTCTACATTCATTGAGATCAGAATGATCCTGGAAAGAAATTGCTTCAAACATTGAAACCAAATTTTGGAATAAGCACTGAAATTCAACATCAGACAGGCACTCTTCAATAGATCTCTGAAATTCAAGTAAGGACTTATTTATTTTCACTATGACTCTCAGTTGACATTGGATACAACACAGTCATGGATGCCAGGCCCTGAGCTGTTCCCAGCCAGTGACTTCTAGTCATTCCAGTGTGGACTGAGAGTTTCCCTCTGCATTTTCCCAAAGTTTTCATCTTCAGAATCAGCTTCATGTTGCGTTTCTTTTTACCTCCTTCCTTGAGGATCTTTGGTTTTCTGTGTGCCATAGATATTTCTTTCTTGATTTATGCTCTTGTTCTTATGAAGCATATCCTCAATTAGCTTCTATAAAAGATGCATAGAAAAATATATTTTAATCATAAGCAATACTAGTTTATTTCACTGAATCTTGCAAACAGTTTAGGTGTACAATATTAGTTAGAAATACATTTTCTTCAGCATTATGGGATCATGGCTCTAATGTCTTCCAACTTCCAATGTGGCTCATTGAGAAACCTAAAGGTATTCTGATTTCTATTCTGTTAACTAAGATCAGATCTTATTTCTGCAAGCTTTGATTTTGGTGTTAGCTTTCTACTCATCTGTTTTCTTTCCAATTTGCAACGTTAGTTTACAGCTTTCTGCTCTCCTGTTGCAATCTTTCTGAGGGTTTAGATTTTTATTTTAAAATTTTTTTTTTTATAGTCCCAAGGATTTGGAAAGAGGATCTCTTTTGTGTTGTCTTTACTTAGAAGTGTTCATTCTTTAAATATTAAGTCTCTTAATCAAAGAACTAAGTATTGATTCATTCTATTATCTATGCTGAGTGTGCTCCATAGATATTTGATTAATGGAATTTTGTGTGCGTGTATTCAGCAACACAGATGCACATGAAGTAGGTATACTCAGCCATGTATAGGTACTAGAATGTTTGGTATGTGGAGACATTTGTTTATGAGCTGGTAAGTATTCTAGCCATCATGCCCTTGAAAGGCGAAGGCTGAGTATAGTAGAGAAGGCAGGGTAGTAGAGGATTGGTCAGTGGGCACTAAGTTGTGCTTAGAGAGAAGAAAGAGGTTCTGGGAGCTATGGCTCAGTAGGGCAGCTATAAATGACTGAATTTCATAAAGCAGGAAAAATATTTGAAGTTTTCATGCATGGGAAACACTTGAGGAGACAGACACGTGTAACTGTAATGAAGCATTGCATAGCGGATGCAGGGATGGAAGCATCACCTTTATTCCATTAATATGTTCAATTTTTATGTCCCCACATGTTATTTATAATGAATTTAGTTAAAAACTATTTTAAAACCCACTAATATTCTTTGGAAAAAAAGAAAGTATGTTTGAATAGTTATAAACAAAATATGTTAATAAGAATAGATATCTTTGTGAGGCAGGATGATCAAGAGTTCCAAGTCAGCCTCAGCAAAAATGAGGTGCTAAGTAACTCAGTGAGACCCTGCCTCTAAATAAAAACAAAATAGGGCTGGGGATGTGGTTCAGTGATCGAGTGCCCCTGAGTTCAATCCCTGGTACCAAAAAATAAAAAATAAAAAAAGCATTTTTTTTAATTAGGATTGAAAAATCTCAGAATATATCAAAGTTCTTTGATTCTTACATGAATTATTGCGGTACTCTCAAAATGGCTGATTTTGTGCCTAATTTAACCTAATAAAATTAATAAGATATTTTGATGGGTAAAAAATTGATTGTGGCCTTAGGATAACAGAAGGTAACATTTTCTCTGAAGTTGTGGTTTTATAGTTTGTTTATTATATGTGATTGTGCCTGGCCCTGTTGTTCTTTGGTAAACATTTTGTATTTTGTACATCAGTGTAAACTAATTAAATCCCATTTGTTTCCATGGTTAGACTTCTACAGTGGGATTCAGGTTATAAGACTAAAATCCTACATATGCATATACAGAATTTTCTGAACTTTTAGAGAGATATCCTCATGTTTCATTAACTTCTTGTGATTTCCTTTACAGTGTGAAATTCAAATGTCTTGAAATTAGCTCATTGCTTTAATCAAATTTATTTGTTCTGGCCACCTTATTGATACTTTCTTGTGCAAAACTATTTCTGGTTGTGGATCCTTTTTTGGAATTAGCTGATTAAATTATAGACTCTTATTCTGAATCACTTGACTACTGTCAAAACATATTTGTGTCAAGGTTTCAATCCCTGTCATCATTTGAGAAGCCTTGATTAGTTCACTTTCAAGATTTTCTTTTTATAATGAGAGTATTTCTTAGCATCTTGACCTTTCAGATCATGTACATCAAGATTAATATACCAGAAATTTATGTTTTAATGAATATACAGTTGACATCACTTTCCATCTCCTATTTAGACTCTCAAACAAGACACTTTTAGTAACTTATTTTCCTCCAATTAGTTTTTACAAGCAGATGGTAAAAGATAAATAATGGAAGTTTTTAAAGTTTTATTAATGATATTTCAGGATTTATTTTAGAAATGCATAATGTAAAATAATATAAGTATGGTAATACAAACTATATGTAGGTTTAAAACATAATGATAGAGCACATACTCATGAACTCACTATATAAATTTGTAACTAAATTACTAGTGGTTTCATTAAATTACTCATGAACTCCTTCCAAATCCCATTGTCTTACCTTTCCTGGAGTGAATAGCACTATCCTGGACTTTGTACATCTTTTCTTTGTTCCTTTTTATTTTTATTGCATTCTGTTGTTTAGATTTTGTGGCTTTGATCTTGTATGAATGGTTTGGTGCTATGTGTGTTCTTCTGCTATAGACATAAAGTAAGTCTTGACATGTATGGGAAAATGTTTGCTCTGCTTCTCCTATATTCTCAAGGAAATAAAAGGTCAAATTGAGAACCTGAATGGAGAACTGGAAACTATAAGAAAGTAAATGGCATTGGAATATGCAAACAAACAACAACAAAAAGCTACTTGAACTGTAGATCTTAGACTTTGATTCAGTTCTATTAGAGATCATCAGGAATTGTAGAGCAAGGGTCTCCAAAAATCATCTCTTCCATAAAAACAATAAGAATGTTTTCAAAAATCGTCAAAATAAATGTTTTAGGAACTCTAGAAAATACCAAAAAGCTTACAGCAACTTGCAAACATGTATTGAATAAAAGCAGCAAAAATCCTGGCAAAACAGCAAGCTGACATTTAAACTTGCCCATAACTGCTGCAGCTGCATGACAGTCTTGTAAACCAAGCACTATAGTGCAGCCTAAGCCCAGCAGCCATTGAATCGATACAATGGGCCTGCGACACTTTCATAGTCACATTCTCAGAGCCGGGCATCATTTGGTCCCTCTGGAGGTACCTTGGGAAATCCCATTTATAAAACTTATCTTTCTTACACCTGGCTCAAGCATTGCTCAGAATGAGCAGTCTTCTCAGAGTATTTGCAAAAACAGAAACAAACAAAACACAGAGGTAATTGTTTAATATTGCAGTTGCCTGAGATTGGAAGATTACTTGAAATAAAAACAAGCCAGGTAAGAGTTCTAAAACTAAAATATGAGGGATAAGATTATATAAGGCACTTTTCCTTGGAACCTACAAGATCCCATACTTGCTTGGGGCCCTGCACATACCCCGGGCTGTAGGTGTGCTCAGGAAGGAACTGAGAAACATGTAAACTCTCCCCTGAGGGTCTGCAGAAGTGTGCTGTGAAGACCTAGGCAGAGGGTAAAGACCCGTGCACCGACACACATGATCTACTCGCCAAAACCCCAAGACAAAGAAATAGAAAATAGCAAAGAAGAAAAAAGAAAACTAATACTTCTATTTATTGCCTAACTGTCCTCAAAAATCTAAGGGATGTGGAACTTGGCTTACTTCACTTAACTCAATGATCTTCTGTTCCACCAACATTGTCACAAATGGCAGGATTTCATTGTTTTTTTTTTCCTGAATAATATTCTATTGTGTATGTTCACCACATTTTCTTTAAGTAAATATATACAATGGTTATGCTTTCCTGGGTCAGTTATAAAAAAAAAGTAAAAACCACTTAAAATGAAGAAGAAAATATAATTTCAAGAATTAAAAAGAATAAAATAAAGCTGAAAGAATTGGTCACTCTATGTGTCCTGCAAGAAATAATGAAGGTGGTAGAAATAAAATAACTCCAAGTGGTAACTCAAATCTATAGGAAGAGATGAGGGCAGAGATACAGGTGAGCACAGAGTGAACTAAAGTTAACTTTTGTTATACAGAAGTGTTTTCTTATTTGATTTAAAATAGCTAGATGCAGCAATAATCATAAATCTGTATCAATGAATACGAAATGCAAAAGCATTTATTTTGTGTGATAAATCATAAGAAGGAAGGTGACAGAAAATCTCAACAAAGCTATTGCAAATAGAACCAGCAGCATGTTTCAAGGCACATAAATCATGACCAAGTGGGAGCTTTCCCAGGAATGCAAGGTTAGTTTCACATTGGAAAATTAAAGTCATGCATGCTGTCAGCAGAAATAATAATACATTATCATCACAAAAGTCACAGAAGAAGCACTTGTTAAAATCCAACGCAATTCTTCATGGTGAAAGCACGACTGGGAATAGAAGGAAACCCCCAACCCTGACACAGGACATCTCAAGACCCCCACATCTAAAGTCTTTCTGAAGGATCAAAGACAGAGAGCTGCCCCTCTCCACCATGCGGAAATGAGCAGTGTCTTAAACCTTCCCTATGAATTGCATTTGATTTCTCACAAGGACGTTAAATAACAAGAAAGTAAAGCATCCACATTAAAAGAAAAGTAATTAAATCTACTTCCATTTTGACATGATTTGACACATGATAAGGAAGCCACAAACTTTCAAAAGTTAAAAAAATGCTTTCGTTATAAAACATCAATAATTCTAGACACTTTTGAGGAATAAATCCAAAAATGAAGGGGGAAAAACCTCCATTTGCAGTAGTATCAACAATAAAACATTCAGAAAAAATTTAATAAGTGAAAATTTGTATAAGGAAAGCTAGAAGGCATTATTGAAAGAAATTAAGGGACTAGATGACAGAAATACATGCTTTGCTCATTGATTGGAATATTTTAAATTGTTGAGATGACAGGATTCCCTAAAATGATCTATAGATTCATCACCATTCCTATTGAAATCCCAGCTTGTTTTTGTAGAAAATGAGTGGAATGTCTTAGGATCTTCAAGGGACTTAAAAGAGCAAAACTGTAGTGGAAAAGAATAATAATGTGGGAGGGCTCATATGTCCTATTCTGAAAACTTGCTACAAAAATAAAGGTAGTCCATATAAAAATAAAATATGGAGATATATTGATTTTCTATTATCTAAATTAGATAAAGTGTACAAATTCCTAGGAAAAAAAATGTTTAGCAAAACTCAGAAATAAATGGAAGACCTTTCCAGATTTTCTACGTCTTTCAGTGTTAAACTAACAAAGCCATTCAAACTATAATTAAAAATGTTCCAATGAAGAATTTCCCAGGGTTCTACTTCAGCACAGTTCACAAGATATTAAACATCAAATAATTCCAAATTTATGAAACTCCTCCTTATAACAAAAAGAAAAGAACAGCACCTACCTTATCTTATGAGGCCAACATATCTCCATATATAAACCACGTAAAGAAATGGAATTATAAAAATGCTAATTATCATCACAAAATAGATTAATAGCAATGCTAATGAAAATCTCCACAATGGCTTTGTGCAATCTGACAAGCAGTTTCTAACATTTATGTGAAGATACAAAGGTCAAGAATAGCAAAGGTTTTCATTTATTTGTATTTTAACTTTTTATCAGTGCTTCATCATTATAAAGAGTATTTGATTTCTTATGATACATTCACACGTGCACACAATGTAACAATAAAATTGGGTCAGTTTTGTCATACAGGACCTCCTCTTTCCCTCTCCTCCTCCATCCTCCTGATCCCTTTCCTCTACTGATTTCCCTTCTATTTTCAGGAGACCTTCATACACCTTTTTCTTCCTTTTTTTTTTTTTTTTTGCTAGCTTAGAAATGTGAGAGAAAACATGCACTCCTTGGCTTTCTGCATTAAGCCAAGACTTTAACGAAGGAGCAGTGAGAGAACTTGTTCTGTTGGATACTGACATCTTTAGTTCAGATGATTAAGATGGCAAGTTATTTACTCAATGATAGAAAAATATTAAAATGAAATAGAATAGAGGACCTTGAACTATACCCAAACATAAAAACATTAGATTTAAAACATAATTGGTATTATAGTCAGTGAAAAAATGTTACTTTCAATAAAGAGGACCTGGTTTGTAAGTCCATATTATAAATGTGTGTTTGTGTGTATTATTATATATATGATATATGTATGATAAAATAGCCTCTTTCTTGACTTCAAACACCAAATACAAGAAGTGTTATGAGATGTAAATAAGGAATAATAAAACTAGATTCTGCAATATTTTCACAAAATTTTGTTAGACAAAAAAAAAAATACATTCAGTTGGCTGCAGAGAAAAAGACTGATACATGTAACAAGATTATAATTAAGAACTTTTGTTCATTAAAGGACATCAGAGAGAGAATGATATATTTACTTACACACTAAATATATTTATTTACACAATATATAACCATAAATGGGCATATATGTAGAAAATATGGAGTGTAAATAAATTATAAGCACTTTTGAAAGCAATTTTGCATAATCTACTGAACTTGAATAAATTCATCTTCTATGACTCAGAAATACTATTTTCTCATAAAAGTTCAATAGAAATATGTGCACATGTACATCAAGATCTGTGTATGAAAATGTTGAAAACAGTATTTGCCATAAACTAGGAAACATCACTTCTAAAGCATTGCAGATAAATATATATGCATGTATATATGTGAATAGGCACTTTTATTCATGCCATACAGCAATCATAATGAGAAAATAACAGTTCATACAACAAAATGTAAGGTGCTCACAAAAGTGAAAGAAGGCAAACTAAAACAGCATGTAGAATTACACTTTCATAAAAGAGAAGAAAAGGGAAAATTAAATGCTGGTGTTGCAGCATTGAGTGGGAGGCACGCTAAGGAAGAAGAGGAGATCTCACAGCATCTGGGGAGAGGAGAGCTTGCAGGGAGGGAGGGGGAGTCACTGAGAGCCCACCAGGGCCGGGCTCAGGACTGGTACTCTGTGGGCTGTGCTTGCTAGTGATGATGGATTGAGGTGCATTCTGGTTTTTTGTTTTTTGTTATTTTTAATTTATGTTACAATTCACAGGTAAAAATTATGAATACTTATTGTGTATAGCCTGATGTGTTTACACCACACACACACAAATGCATTGTGGAATCATTAAAACGAGCCAATTAACATGTACGTCACCTCACACCCTTTTCTTTTCTTTCCTTTTTGTTTGTTCGTTTTTGTTGTTTTTTGTTTTATTTATTTTTTTTATTTTGGTGGTCAGAACTCTTAAAATTTACGCCCTGAACCATTTTCTTTCCTTCCTTCCTTCCTTCCTTCCTTCCTTCCTTCCTTCCTTCCTTCCTTCCTTCCTTCCTCTTTCTTTCTTTCTTTCTTTCTTTCTTTCTTTCTTTCTTTCTTTCTTTCTTTCTTTCTTTTATTTCTTTCTTTCTTTCTTTCCTTCTTCCTTCCTTCCTTCCTTCCTTCCTTCCTTCCTTCCTTCCTTCCTTCCTTCCTTCCTTCCTTTCTTTCTTTTTCTGTGCTGGGGCTAGAACCCAGGGTTTTGCACAAAGTAGGCAAATGCTCTATCTCTGAGCTACACCCCCAGCCCTCTCTGAGCCATTTTTGAGTATACAATACACTGTTATTAACTATAGTGACCTTGACCTACAAGGGATCTTGGGAATGCACTCCTTCTGTGTAACTGCCTCTGTGTACTTTCTCCAACATCTCCACCCCTCTTTCTCCCAACCTCTGTATTCTGTTCTGGAGTGCCTTTCTATAGGTGTGTTATAAGTCACCCAACAGTTTAACACAATAAAAGAAAAATTATGTCATAAAACTCATCTTTTTTATTTTTTAAAAATGAGCAAACTAGAAATGGAAAGGGATTTTGCTTTGTCTATAAAATCTGTTTATCAAACACCCAAAATCATGTACATATTTAATAGTTAAAAAAAAACACATCATGTGTACCCTGAAATAAAAAAAATGATGCCTAATATTACTGCTTATTAATAATATTTCCTGGAGATAGTAGCAAGAACAGTAAGGCAAAAGCAAATAAAAGCCATATAAGGTACCTTATAAAGGTACCTCTACAGAATTCTTAGACAGTATTATTAACATCAGTATGAGAGATTAGCAACGTATCTGGTTGCTATCAATATGCAAATATATGGTTAATACACAAAGTTAATACCAATATGCAAAGTTATTTAAATTCCACACACTAAAGTTCAATTAGAAAAAAACAAGTTAATAAACTAAGCATTTTACTCAGGGGAGATAAAAATGGATCAATAAAGCAGAATATATGACTGGAAACCAGATCCAAATAGAAATGGAAATTGATAGTGGGATAAAGTAGACATTACAGAGAAGCAGAGAAATAAGGGACAATTTAAAATGATTTCCTTATGGGAGAATAGAAAGAGACCAAAAGACAAAAGGAGAAATGGGTGGGAAGTGACGGGGAGAGGTATGGACAGAGAGTGGGGCACAGAGGAGAGCCAGGAAGAGTCAAGGGACAGGGACAGGCTGATTGAAGGCAATGTTAAAAGGAAACTTATACAACACTTAGAGGTTTTAGAGGCAGTCACAGGATTGCCTTGTTCATAGATTTGAGGTTGGCAAGTATCTTTCAAGACTAAGAAAGTAGTTATAAATTTTGTTTAAAATAAAGAAGAACAATATTAAGGCATTTATAGATAAATGGATGGAATTGGAGAATATCATGCTAAGTGAAATAATCCAATCCCAAAAAACCAAAGGCCAAATGTTTTCCCTAATAAGTGGATGATGATATGTGATTGTGTTGGGAGGTTGGGGAGTGAAAGAAGAAATAGAGGAACTTTAGATTACATTGAGAGAAATGAGAGGGGATGGGGATGGGGGTATGAAAAATGGTGGAATGAGACAGACATCATTACCCTATGTACATGTATGCTTACATGAATGGTGTGAATCTACATCATGCAGAAACAGAAATGAAAAATTGTACCCCATTTGTGGACAATGAATCAAAATGCAGTCTGTAAAAATTTTTAAAAATTGAAAAAAAAGAGTTAGATACAATTGCTCTGTATTAATAGGTTCTCTTTATCCAAAGTACTCTAAAGAGGGAGAAGCTCTGGAGACATGGTGGCCATAAGTGCTTGAGTTTGAGCCCTGCTGGAAACATGCACACTGACTGGATCCACAAGCTTAGGGGACAGGGTCTGCCCCAAATCTCAGCTGTGGGCATGGAGGACCACGGGAAAGCTGGAAGGCCCACATAGCAGGAGCAATGAGGCAGGAGGGAGTGAGGTTTGCCCAGGGCTGAAGATGGTGTCAGCCAGGAAACACTCACAACACCAGGGAGCAGGGAGGCACCCGACAACAGCAGCAGCATGTGAGGAGTGGAGGCTCCCACCGATTAGGTGGAGGGCTGGGGTGTCTATAAGGTGGAGTTATCCCCAACCTCCCAAGGAACTAGCTGAAGTGCCTTTCCAGGATAAAATCCCTCACTAGGAGAAATTGCTAGGGCAGAAGCCAAAATGAACAAGACAGGGAAAAAGGAAAGTTCAAGGAAAGGAAAAAGTTCTTGCCGTTCATCCTAAAAGCTCGGAAAATTAATTTTACTTAAAATGAAGAATAGAAAAGACTCTGATCAGACCCCATATGCTTTTGCTATAAGATAAAGGAGGAACAAGGAAATTGTTACCCAAGTTCACCACTTGCAAAAAAAAATTGTGCTTTTTTTTTTCTAAAAAAAATAAGAAAAAGATAAAAGTCATGAAATAATAACTCAAGTCAAAATCAGAAAAACTTCAAAGTGAAGGTACTGAGAAAACCAAATATTTGAAAAGAGAAAAGAAAGAATGCAGAAAACAAACTAAGAAAATCATTTGACATATAAGAATGACATAAAGAACACTCACTGAATAATATATGATATCTTAAAAGGTAGTGAAAGGAGAAAAATACTTAATATCACAAAGCAGACTAGCAGGCTTGGTCGTCATTGCTCTCATGACATGTGATCAGATTTCAGTCTTTCCTGAAGCTATAGCACGAGGTTCTAGTTCTAAGAGAATTGAAAGTTAGATGACAATCACATTTTCAAAAGGTAATATCTGGAAGATATTTCTTTCTTTGACGTGTTCAGTCTTGTGTCCTTGTGAGCTACCCCGTCTGCGCTTCACTTTACTTATAAAGTGGAGTAAAACAGCACCCAGTTCAGAAAGCTGTTGGTGAGTTCTCTTAAAAGGAAAGGCACTTATAATTGCTCATGGCACAAAGACACAATAGACAATGATATTTCTTACTGTTACCTAATTTTTGGTGTTACCTCTCTCACTTAAGGATACAGATTTGTTCTTTTACCAAAAATCCAGGCAGAGGTTGCACCTTACCAATGATGCGTCAAGTAATTCATAATAGCTAACAGACATTTAATAAATGACATTCAGTTTTAGTTTCTGGACATACGTTTATATCATCTTTTGCAATGTAAATAAATAGGCTCCAGATCTTGTTCAAAGACATAAATAGCAGTGCTTGCTGAAGTATAATAGGGAGCTTTATCTGGAAACCATTCGGTTAGCAATACTGAAACTTCTGCAATGGCTAATCAATATTTTAGTTGCTTCAGGGTCCAAAGCTGCTCTTAAAGATAATAAGAAAAACAGAATTTCATGTCAATAAAAAGCAAAAAAATCTATCTATCTATCATCTATCTATCTATCTATCTATATCATCTATCATCTATCTATCTATCTATCTATCTATCTATCTATATCATCTATCATCTATCTATCTATATTATCTATCATCTATCTATCTATCTATCTATCTATCTATCTATATCATCTATCATCTATCTATCTATCTATCTATCTATCTATATCATCTATCATCTATCTATCTATCTATCTATCTATCTATCTATATCATCTATCATCTATCTATCTATCTATATCATCTATCATCTATCTATCTATCTATCTATCTATCTATCATCTATGTATATATAACATCTACAAACTTGTAGGAGGAAAAAAACAGAAAAATTTTAACTACCACTAATGTAGTGGTTTGTTCCTTCTACATTTCTTTATGAATCTTTGATTTTATAAGTACACAACAATATCTAAGATATCCTCTATATGTTTCCTCATTATGTATATTATCATTGTCAAACATTTTGCAGCATTTATGTAAAAAGCCCTAGCTCATTTACATTTCAACCTCAAGTTTTCAAGGTTTCCCCCAATACTTGCAGTTTCCATGTTACTTATTCTGACCTTGTCCCCCACATAAGGAGCTGATTTTGTTTGGACTCACTAGGAGTGAGAAGCATGTGACACTGGTCTCACTGAAGGATTGTGGTGGGAGCTCAGAGCAAGAGGCCTCCCCCGGCAACCTGCTTTCCTTTACAGAGGGCTGCTTCTTTGACACTGGACGCTTCTCCCCACCTTGGGGGACGCCCTGAGAGTCAGAGACACCTCGCTAGGATTCCTGTCTCAAAGTTGCAATGAGAGCTTCTGAGAACCTGCTCCTCCAACAGCCCTGAGAGTGAGCTCTGGTGCCACACGGTGGGTCCATGAGCTAGGACGCCCTTGTCCTGAGGCTGTAGCCACGCTGCCTTTCACTGCACAAACCTCAGAGTGCACAGAAAAACATTTGCTCTCTCTTCTGCCACTTTCCTTTTCATGGTAGGGCTATTTTATCATAGCTCTGATTGTGACTTCTCTGTAATATCAATCAAGGATAAAAGCTGCCTCTGTCAGGAAGGAAAGAACCTTTACTAATGGAAACATTTTGATGCAAAGCAAGTTAAGCTATAGCAATTAGGAGTAGGCCTTAGATGCAGCTTTTCTCCATTCTCAAGGACAATAAAGATGGGAAGCTACTCATAGGGCCACTTGCCCTCGTCTATGAGAGTTGGTGCTGAGACCGGTGAGTTTGTCAGATGTTTGCAAAGTACTTTCTTCATTTCCAAACTATACTCTGAAAATCACTTTGTCTACATAAATCACTGGGAGATGTGCTTGGGAATCCAAAGAGTGACAAATATTGAACTTATTAAAATTAAGTACTTAAGTTATATACATTTATTTTTTATTGTTTCAAAGTCTTTGAAAGCAAGCATATCATTATAGGTAGACATGAGAAATAGATTTAATATAGAACTATCCATGCTTACCTCAACTTCCTGGATTTAAAAATAGAAGTGAATTTCAAATTATAAAATAATTTTTATCATATGTGATAAAAGGTCTGTATGGTCTGGAAATCATGAAAAATAATTTCAAAATGATAATGAAGAAGAGGATGAATTATCCACTTTTAATATGGCAAGAATATGAAGACATAAGCTTAGGAAGAAAAAAATAGTATATTTTTACTAAAAATAATACATTCTAATTTTGTGCTTCTGGATTTACTTGTTTCTTTTTTATCCCTAGATATCCACTAAGGCATAATAGGGAATAATTATTTAATGTAAAATATTTGTTTTATGTAGCTATTGACCCAGTCACATTATATGACAGAGATCAGCTAGATCTTTTTCTATAAAAAGCAAAGTGGAAAATATTTTAGGGTGTAGAAACGATAAGTTCTGAAATTGCTGGTCTCTATCCTTGTATCAACTTTAAGTAATGTGAAAATGAAGGGGTAAGGCTATATTCCAATAAAACTTTATTTATAAAAGGATTCAGAGGGCCAGATTTGTTCTGCAGATCACAATTTGTTGAACCTGGTTCTACAGCATGTTTTTAAAATAATCACATGCCATGTGATTTGAAATTGTATGAATTTTCTTTGGGGATTGATTTGTGTGTGTGTGTGTGTGTGTGTGTGTGTGTGTATAAATGAATATTACACATGGGGGAGAGGTTTTTCTTTAAGAAAAAGAATAAAATCGTGAGTATAAAGTATTTATGAAAGTGAGTATTTAGGATTAAAAATAATATACTGAATATTACAACATTTTGAAATCTGTAAAATATGTTAATTGTCTAAAATCTCTTGATATCTTTTCTCTGAATTTCTTATTGAAACACATTTTATGATTTCATTTGAAACGTCGTTTTTTACAGGCATCTATGTAAAGAACTTTTTTGTAACACTCTTATTGAAGTTTATTTGTTTTCCTTACTTAGAATTAAGAAAAATGCCTCCCATGTATTTAAGTGTTATGTTATAATATTCTGAAAATATTCCAGGTGTGTTATGAATTTTGATGCCCCATTCAAACCATGCTAAATTTACCACCAACTCAGTTTCCTCTGAGTGAATCTCTCAAATGTCTGTGGTCCCCTCAAAACACCCAAATGGGAAAATCTGATGACCTGGAGGTCACACTCAAAACTGGCATGAGTAATGAAATATTTTACTTTTGCAAATTTCACAAAAATATTTGACAGTGTGTGCATATCACTAAGGCTTTTCACTGGGACCTTGAAAGTCATTGTAAAGGAAAGACTCTCAATATCAAGCTTATCCACAAGACACTAATTTAAAAAAAATAAATAAGTTGCAGAAAAATCAGTAGAGTAGAGGGAGGGGAGTGGGAGAGGGGGAAGGTGAAATACCAGAGACTGAATTAGAGCAAATTATATCCCATGCTTCTGTGATTATGTTAAAATGTATACTAACGTTTTATATAATAAAAAAAAAAACTATTCACCAAAGGAGGGAAAAAAATGTCCTCAAAACACATAACCTCATGGCGCATTCACCCTCAGATTTCCTTAATAATGGAGGCCTCAATCCTTAACCCAGATCTATTGACTGTGAATTACTTGGCTTTAGGATGTGAATTTTTAATAAGCCAATCCTTCCAGAATGATCTGTAAGCACTATGTAATTATTAGAGCAACGTTTTCCTGCCAACTATCTCCAAGAGCCTTGACCCTCTTCTGGTATTCTGGGTCAATAAAATTTTTTGAAAACTTGAGGGTATATTGCATTCCAGATTATTGTTTGAGCACTGTTATTATAGAAAAATTATTCCTGATCTGAATCAGAATAAATTATTATCTTTGTATATTAGTGGTATATCCTTTTATTTTTTATCAGAGTTTAATAATAGATGCTAAGAGTATACTTATACCTTTAAGTTTTTGTTGACATTAAGTAATAATAGTTTGTGCATATTCATATTTAATTTTTTAAAAATTACTTATTACCTATTGGATACTTAGAATAATGGGTTCATAAAGCATGTTTTCTTTTTGCGTACATATATGTGTATATATATATCATATATATCTAATTCTTAAGAGAGATTTCAGCATCATCTCCTATATCCATGATTGATATTTGGTGCCTTGCAATAAATATTGTTCACTCAATGAATATATGAATTAAATTATTTGAACATAAAAATATCTTTGAGATAATTGTATTCTTAGTACCCATAGTTATATGTAAAATGGGTTCATCATGAAAGGAACTTTACCAATTTAGAGGTAAATATTTTACCATCAATCTTGAAGTCTCAACTTCAAAACTTCATGTGTCTATTTTTATTTATCTGAGATGTATTGTATTTTTCTTCATGTATTTGAAGCAATCTCCTAAGCCCGTTACACGTAGGACTTCTTTGTTGTAATGCCATAATGTAACCCCACTTATTATTGGATGAGGAAACACAAACTGGATGAAGTTGCACCACTTCCTGAGGCCACTCAACAAGAAATAGCAAGGCTTGAATTTTTATCCAGGATGTCTGGTTCCAGGTTTTATGTTTCCATTCACACACCATGCCAATCATGTCTTCATACGCAGAGACAAAGCCCAGAGTTTGGATTATGCAGATTAGTAAGATTGTTTATATGACCCTTGATTGCTTAAGCTATCGAATAGCTGCAATATATCAGAATCTAAAATGCTCATGCAAGGCTTTGTCACTTGTTCTACCAAGTCAGCTCTTTGAATATCATCAAAATCAACATAGGTCTTGTCCATCTTGGCTACTAACAATGCTTTGGGGGAAATTCCCTTTTCCTCTCAAACATCAATTACTTTGTGTCTAAAGGACATGGAAAACAGAATATATTTCACAAACTGTTAGGGAGATAAAATGACCTAAGATATAAATGTCTCTAGAAAAGACCCTGCCTTATGGTGGGTGACAGTATATAAGAGCTATTCTTAGTATTCATTTGGAGTTTTCCCTTCACTTATCACAGAATTATGTCTGTGATATCTCAAGTCATTACAGGGCTATTTTTAAATGCCTCATCACTTTCAAATTGTTTCCCAATCAGACTTGTGAGCACTCCTTTAACTTTTAATCTTTTTTGACATTTTTTTGACCCTGCCTGTGTTTGTGTTTCCTCACCATAAATCATCTCTATCTGCGTGAAGCCACTCATCAGTCAAGGGCTCACTGAATTCTTACTCCCCCAAGGTTCCTCCTATTTCCTAGGATTAGAGCTAATATCGCCTGAGACCATGTAGATAGTTCAATAAACTGCTTAAAAAAACAATCCTGCCCTTCTCTTACAAGCCGATCTCTGGCCTTCATTTCTGCACAGTTGTTATCCTAATCGATACTGGTATCTGAGTAATTAAAGGCTTCCAGGTTGAGTTTTGGCCTTCTTGCAGGCCCTCCTTATCTGCAAAAACACTGCCTTCTACATTTGCTTCAACTGTCCTTGACTACGATTCACAATTCCATTGCTGTTCCTTTATTCTAAATTGACTGCTTTGTCAAATGCCCCATTTAAATGATCTTTGCTCATGCAATCATGGCTGTGACCCACCCTAACAATATTTTTCAGCATCATTTGATTTGTATTTCTTATCTAAGTCCTAAACAAAATTCCCTTCAACTCCTGGTAAATTTCTTCTGGATAAATAAATACATTCTCATTAAATTATGCTTACTATTTCTTAGCTTTTGGACAAAGAGAGTCTGGAAAATACCTTCCCAGTTTCTGCTTTTATTCCACCATGGAGATCAGTATCTGCCCAAGGAGTGACAAACTGTCACAGCAGGTTACTGCAAATACCAGAAAATGTGATATTACAGGTACCCCTGTGTTATAAAAACAAGCTGCCTTACTTTACATTTGGTGGTTCATGGTAAGTCTGGAAGTATGTGAAGCTAGCGAGGAGATCTTTGATTTATGAGGCCTTGTAGGAAGCTGAAGAAGTCTTGGGACATATTTTCTCAGACCTCTCCACTCACAGAGACTGGAAACTTCCTGTAAATTGTTCGGGACGGCAGTGAAATCTGATTGAACTTCGCAGAAGCCCAGATGCCCTTTCCACAGAACCTTTCTCGAGTCTTGTCTAAGAACTATAGGCAGGGCAAGAGGAGAGAAAAAGAAAACAGTAAGAAAAATGGAAAACAAAAAAACAGAAAAGCTAAGTGGTAAAAGAGAAAGTGACTGAATAAAGGCATCAAACGTGCCTCCATAGTGGCATCACTGATTGCCACCCATCACCAACCATCACCACTTACCACTACCAAACCACCCACTACCATCAACAATCACCACCAACCAAACACTACCAAACACCCCACCCAATAACTCTCTCCACTACCAAATGCTAACAGGAAGCGGAGAAGAGTTGGTTCTGACTTCCTGTCTCTGACTTCTTCAGGACTCTTCTCCAACCAGAAAAGTCCTGGAAAAGAAGACAGGAAATCAAAAGGTGATGGAGTTCCAAATTTTAACGTCCACAAATCCATCAATGCTGTCAAGGAGAACAAAGATGAAACTGGAAAGTTCCCACACTAGAACCCAATGGGAAAGACCTTAAGGTTGTAGCTTTACGCTTTGAAAACAAACTAATTCCAGAAACAGCACAATGGAAGACAGTATAGTCATGGTGGGAAGTGATTGATTACAATTAGAAGACGTCTGCTTGTACTCTGTTGCAATTCCAACCCTACAGTAGACTCAAAAAATAACTGCAGAGGCATTTTAGTTGAACCTCCTTTGTTCTGAGGCTCAACAGATCACGTGACCTTCACAAAGTCACAAAGCAAGCTAACATCAGTGCATTGACCCAGATAGCTCGGTGCTAAATCCCAAAGTGCTTTCACCACCTAAACTGCCATGGATTTATTTTGAACGGAAGCTATCTGCATCAAAGAAAGAGTTAAAACAAGCTGCTTTGGGTGAGTGTGAATTTTCCATTTCCAACTTCAACAATCTGAGAACTGCCCAGGTAATTGTACATAATAGGAAGGGGGAAAGAAGAAAAAGAAATCAATAAAAGATTATATAATTGTATTTCTTATCTTCCAGTGCTGAAGCTATCCATAGAAAATCTTGTTATCAGAAGACATCCAACCTTGACAAGGTTAGCCTGGATTTGCCATAGAGCAGTTTGTGATTTTTAAAGTATTATTATGATGATGATCATCATTATGGAGTTGTAGCATGTACCTTTTAATTTGGTTGTCAAGGGAGACAGGGAGCAATAATTAAGGCTAAAAGATGGAGAATGGAAGCCTTATTAAAGGATATATTGAAGATGGGAATTTGATCTGAGAATTAGATTCTGATGAGTGTTGCTAATGCAGCTGTGGCACTCTTGAGTGACAGAGGAGCCGAGCAGGCAATTATAACGACAGGCGTCTCCCCTAATCTCCACAATCCCAAACTCACAGTCACATCCATTTAAATTAATTTTTATGAAGCCTGCACATTTATAGCTTCAACAAATTCGAAATTTGTTGTTGATTGTCCACAGGAAATATTTTTAGGGGAGCAAATTGCACCAGAAGCCATTACGTGTGTCCTGCTTGTCTTTTAACTTGTAAAATTAAGAATCTGAGATTAATGTGAGGGCTGCCGCCTTTATGGGAACTGATTGACCCTCGGCAGCCAGACACTGTTATGATTACCATGGGGAAGGTCAAAGGGAAGCATGTTACAGTCACAACTGGTTCAGGGGCTCCCTATGTTGAGCAGAGGCTTTTGGGGAGAGAAAAAAAAGCAAGCTTGTGTTGTTCAGTATTATAAGGGAGAAATCAGACTTCCTTGCTTTGCTGAAACTGAAATTTTCAGGAAGGATTTTAAACAACTTTAGACATAGTTATTTCAAGATGTCTGTTCAGTAGAGATAGCTCTAGTTCATTACCATGCACGCTGAAAACCTATTTTAAAGAGTACTTTGCTGCACAAAGATTAATTTACCACATCATATTTTTTTCCTCCCAGTAACACTAATGTAAATAATTGTTGTACCTTAAATTGGCATTATATTTTGATAGCCTAGTTTTTAATATACAAAGAACTATTCAGCAGAACTGGTTAGAAACATGGAAATGGAGGCAGAAAATAGGAGTCTTTGGAAACAGCTCTCAATTTAAATCCCATTTATTGTTCTGATAGAGTGTGTTAGCTGAAGATGTTTCACCACGGCAATAATCATGAGACCACGATTGTTTTGCAAATAAGTTTCAAAAAATATTGGAACTTTTCACCATTTGGATATGGCAAAATCTCAAACTTTACCCCAAATAAAAGTGTTCCTTTCATTCCAATCTGTTAACGTACTATTGTTATATTTACCTACTAGGGTGTGTGTCGGGGTGTATTTATACATAACACACACATATATTCATACACATAAATAAATGTACGTAGAGATATAAATACAGATATGTAATATATCATATAGATATAGATAGTATGTATAGACACATAGACATAAAATTAGGCTAATTTCTGTGATTCTATCAAATTGTCATTTTTTTCATAAGCTCTCCTAGTAACAAAAGTGTATTAACACTATCATCACACAAAACAAAAGCCAATAAAGAGTACCTATGGATAATAGAAGATGGAATAAATGTTTTCTTAACAGTGAAAGTTGCAAATACTAAAAAGAGCAAGCTATCTCTATTTTGGGGAGGAATTGGGGCAAATGGGGAGTAGCCAGTGCTCAGTATACCAGTATGTTATTTATAATGTCTAATGTTAAACAGCTTAAAACTGCTTATTTAAAACGCCTAGTATTTAGGGACATGGAAATTTAAAACTAGAAATAATTGAATGATTTAAGAATCTATGTTTGGGGCACAGAGTGGGTATGAAGTTGTTCCAGAGAGAGAGAGACAGAGAGAGAAAATTTGAACCTCAATTTTGAATAATGATTGAAATGATTTTAATGATAAAATGTTTTAAATTACATATATACATAATATTGTTTACAATGATAAACTTCTGGTTACTATGTCAATTGATTTGTTTACTATTTGTGCATGTGTGTGAAAGATGAGTTATTCTGGAGGAAAATAGTTGTGAAAATATTATCTTTTGCTTTCTGTAATTTTTAGGATGATAAGTAACTCACAAGTGCATTTTACTTCATTTCCTGCATACAGAATTCCAGTGGCCATACTTCAGTGTGTTGGATTTAAATCCATCGGACGTATTTAGGAATGAAAACATACTTGTAGTTCTGGGGCTTATGCTGAACGCAGTGCTGGGTTGGTGTCCTGTAGGAGGAGGCCCTGTCCCTCCGCCCGGGCTGCGCTGTGCCTTGGTAAGCAATCCTGCACCATCTCCTCCAGCACCACAGGAAGGCCCAGGAGAAAAGGAACCAGATAGACTGCTGACTGGTGTCTCCAAGGAGGAACCCAAGACAGTGGGGTCAATTCCCCAACTCTCCAACTCTCCTCTCAGGACCACCCTCTGTCTTTAGGGCTTTCTGTCCCAGGTCCATAGCAGCAATGGAGTATCCTCAACTGCATCCTGATTGGATTTGTGTTTTTATATAGCCCCAAATGCTTTGTATTTGTTCAAAAATATTCCATGAGAAGAACTATTATGCTGGCCTGGTGGAGCACGTCTGTAATCCCAGCGGCTTGGGAAGCTGAGACAGGAGGATCCCAAGTTCCGAGCCAGCCTCAACAAAAGCGAGGTGCTGAGCTGTCTCTAAATTGAAAAAATAGGACTGGGATGTGGCTTAGTGATCAAGTGCCCCTGAGTTCAATGCCTGGTACCCTAAAAACAAAAACAAAAATAAAAAGCACATTACATGCACATTGTACTAAGACTTAATTGATTGTGATTTTTTATTCTTTGTCATGGCAGTTTCTCAGATCATTTGGAGAATTAATACTATTAAAGTGCAATGGGGAAAATTTGATGTTGGGAAGGTCTTAGTTTATGAGGAGACCAATCTTCTATTGGTTTGTACTGTGCATTTAGAAAGGTAGTGAGCACTAAATTGAGAATCCGGAGATGAATGTATCTAAACTAGGCCAATTACCAGTCCTGTGACCTTGGAAAACTTCTCCACTCAAGTGCACTTCTTTCTCGTACTTATGGCTGTTGCTTTCATCTCATTTCTTTATTTGTTCAAGCAGTTAATAGCTGTCAATACCCACTAGGAGCCTAGGCAATGAGGAAATGATTGGCAGCAAGTCAGCAGCATTTACTGGCATTTTGAAATGTAAAATCTAGGAGAAAGTCAAACATATAAAATAAGAGCTGGATGAATGGGGAGACAAATCATTTTCTTGGTTGAGAATACCTACCTTTATAAATACACTAATTCATCTTTTTCCAAGATCTAAAGTACAAATATCCAAATGAGGATTTCATAAGTGAATCTTAAGTGAATTATAAATATTAGATGGAAGAAAATATGAATGTAATTACTCCATAAAAATAAAACATGAAAAAGCACAATAAAATGATTTCATATACCAAATATGAGAACATGCTATTAAAATACAAAAATTAAATAATAAACATGAGCATAAACATTAAAAATTATGAAAGAAAGAAACTAATGTCAAAGAAGAAATGAAGGTCTGCTCAAGAGTAGGAAAATTAGAATTTCTGTCAAAATTTATGGTAGCAAATAAACACATAAAAATATGCATTCACATATATACACACATATGTATGTTTAAAAGGATGAATTAAAAGGAGACAAATATATAACATTAATATTTCAAGAAAGAATTCCTGATGTTAATATAGGTGGTGCAGTTGTTAATATGGCAGTAATTTAATCAAGCAAGGTTGCATACATAGATGAGATACTGAGAATTTAAAATTTAAATTTGATTTCAAAAGCTTCAGTATTTCTCAACAATCAGTAAGTGTGAAAAGATAAATGGAATTGTTGGAAACACTTGATTTAAAGAAGCTCACCCAAGCATAACGACTAAGGTATTTAAAAAAAAAAATGCTCTTGAATCTTCATGAGAGCTGATTATTTGAGCAAAACAATTAAGCTCTTCCTAGGGCATAAATAATTAGATACATAAGTATAGATAAGTGTGTGTTTCTATAACCATATATGTATATATGTTTGGGGTATATATATATGTATATATGGGATTATATGCATACATGTCTATATGTGTATATATAGTTAGGCATGTAGCTTTTATTAGAAAGATTATATAACTAATAACATGGATAAAGCTTCATTATATTTGCCAAAGGAAACTAGACCAAAAGAGTAGAGGAAGGGGAAGGGGAGGGGAGGAAAGGACAAGTACTGGGGATTAATGTGGAATAAATACGTTATATGCATGTAAGAATATGTCAAAAAGAGCCCCACTATTATTATAATACACTAATAAGCACATTTAAAACAAAAAAGAAAACTGAACATCTCCCTATTAAGGTGGACACAAAATTCTTAGTCAAATTATTAGAATTTCAATTTTGTAGTGTTTAAAATAGTGATACCTGACTATGAACTATGAAGATTCTACACACCAGAATTTTATGAACAATATTAGTAGTAAATTAAGTAAAAAACAACATAATTATCTCAATAGATTACTAAAAAGCATTTGAAGAAAGATTATAAAATTTCAGATGTGTATCCAATGTTGTAATTATTTAACTGAAAGCATAAGTCATTTTCACAACATTTAATTGTTTGTTCTGTTTTGTTCCTGAGACTTCTAATAATTTAATGTCTTTGTCTACATACATAGATGCTCTTAATTTTATTTTAAAAATTGAAGTATGGTGAAAGCCATTATGTGTGGATTTGTTCACCACAGCCTCTCCAGGGCTATTCTTTCAGAGAACCTGGTGGCTCCCCATGAGCAAAATGAAAGATTTTTCACACCCTCACAGCTTTTAACTTACAATTACATATCTATGCGCACACATGTACGTAATCACACATGACTTACACTTTCTCCCGGGACCAAGTTGACTACATAATCTATTAAATACTTGCTGTCATGGAGAAGGAGCTCACAGGTCATCCCACAGCGTTTACAGGGTGACGGTAGGGACAGAAGACACTTCACTGGCTGCTCTATTTTGCCTCCAACACAAATCAGAGCTGCATCTCTAAAATCGACTTCTGAGAAGTATCCGCAAGTCATCGACAAGGTTATAGACAGAGCCTTAACATGAAGAGAAAGATGGTGATCTTATAGTTTTAAGGATTATTTGCAAAAAACAAGATCACCCAAACGAACAAGATCACCATTTTCATTGGGTGGTAGGTATAAAACAGGCATTTGAATAAACCTCAGTGGGGTCTAAAGCCTGATCTTCCACCTGTGTCTGCAGAGTGTGTGTGGTGACTGATGATGAACTGTCCTGCCGTGTGCGATGGTGTGCACAGCCCGTTTCAGTCAGGAGTGGTTTTGCAATGGTTTGTTGGTTGTAGCTTCATTGTAGGCGTGCTTCTGGAAAGCGGGATGTGAGAAAAAAAATGTTTGCCCTTGATATTTTGTTCACTCTGCAAAGGTTTCCAAAGTGAGTGTGGTGTTGCAATGTCAGACAGAGTGGACAGGTAAAAGTTTCAGTGAATTAATGAAGTAGCTGACCACACAGTTGCTCACACTGACATCTGTGACCATCTACGTCGTCACAGAGCCATTGCAGCTGTGGAGCTGACTCATGGTCAGGAGCACAGTATACCTCGGTGCTTCCTGAGCATCCTCCACAATGCTGTCAATGGTTCGTGGACTCTGTCTACATGGTCCCCTGATGAAGCTTCATTAATTTTTCATGTGATTATCTACAAACTTTGTGTATGTTTAAAAAAAAGGAAAATTGGCAATTTCTAACACTGATTCACCATTTTTCTTCCTTCAATATTGAAGGAAAATATTTCAATGTTGACACTGTTGCCTAATAAATGCTACAGAATGATTTTTACTTAAATAAGCAACTGTTTTTCTAAGTGGTTCCTAAAAGCGTGGCTACACTTGGAAAAAGTTTAAAAATAAATAAATTTGCTTATGCTAATAGTCACAACACATGAAACATTATCAGGACATCTGTTCTCAATGGATGTACACTGTACAATTACAGCTTATAGCTTACATTCCATATTGCACATAAACTTAATGTATACATTTACCTTATATTCAAAATTATTTTTACTTAATTTGAATGCATAGGATGCATATACATTCTGTATCCAAATATTTGCCACAATTAACTACCTCATCTTTCATCTCTCTCCTGTGCTAACTCCAAAATACCTGTATTGTATCACAATTAATTATTTTTGGCACTGCACAAATAGGTACGTGTTGGAATTAGTCTGTGTGTGACACCAATCAAGTCCAAACACACAAGGCTCAAGAAATTATTTTTGCTGTAGGATTTGTTACAAATGACTAAAATAATTTTGAAATAAATGAACTGATCTTCCTGGTATTGAATGCACTATTTGGAAGAATCTGGACTTATTAACATGATCAGTACAGAATGAGAGAAGAGATACTCTAAGCTCAAACCCAGTGCAGTTCAATATTTGGTCTTGGATTTGTTCCACCTGACAAAAGTTTGTATGTCATTTTAATATGGTTAAACACAAAGGAGAGGAGAAGAAAAAAATGTGCATGAGTATAAGGGGTTTATTCTGAAGATAAGAGGATGTCAATAATGAGAATGAAGGGATGAAGGTGTCCCGGAGAGAAGCACTACAGAATGACAATTGTTCAGTGGAAGTCAAAGATCAACCTCACATTATCAGCAGGACAGGAAAAACAACTGCATATTTTCAAACTCCATGATCAGGCAGGTTTGTGTTCCTAAGGACACAGAAAGAAATGTGTATCTGATGTCATGTGTCTATGCCTTGCATGTGTTTAGGTCAAACTTGGTAAGTTTGGCTACCAAACCCTTTTGAACTCCTCCAAGGGAGTCAGCCAGCCTTCCTCTCATTAGGAAGAGGAAGACTCCTCAGATTTCTACCTGTAGTTTTCCTGTAAGCCATGCAGTGGTGACACCTGGATAATGTATGGCCTCATCTGTACTCTTCTGTGTTCAGAATAATGCCTCATTTTAGGTGGCTTCTTAATTCTTTTCCATCTGGGGAATGTTTCTCATCTCTAGAAATTATAAACCTGCTGAAAAAACTCTTAGTAAATCATCTTATAGAAGTAGAAATTGTATTCACTGGAACACATCTAAATCTTGGTAGAGGTTTTGGATAGTAGAGAAATGGCAAATGTGAGCTTTGTGGGAAAGCAAATGGATGAGACAATGGCCCTTTTTCTCTGGTATTTGGATGCCTCTGGACCATCAATCCAATTCCTCTTCTCAGAGCAGCATATGTGATATTTCCAAGTCAAAAATACAGAGCCCATAGCTCAATCTTCTTTATTACATGCGGATGAAAAGTTGATTTATGTATCTATGTGAAAGCTGTAAATATTGTACAAAAAATAGTATTCCACTTGATTTAACCATTGTCAAAAGCAAAAGATGATGTCTAAAAGTATACAGAAGATAACGGTACACAATTTTTCAATATAATTCAGCCATTTGATAGTTAAATGTGTAATGTGTAAGTATTTAAATTTTAATTTCCTTAAGTAGATTCTTTAATTAAGCCCTTAACACATTTTTCACCCACTGAAATTATTAAACATCAGGTTTGTTCACAATCTCATTAGACACCCTTAATGACAATTTTGTTTACTTTGCCAGTACATAAAAGTCAGTTACTGTAATTGATGCTGTATTTTTTAAAATAAATTTTATTGTGTATATTTTAATGTATGCAACTTGATGTTGTGGGGTATACAGAGATAGGAAAATGGCTAATATTTTGATGTAAATTAACATATCCATTGTCTCACTTATTACACTTTTTTTGTGGCAAAAGCAAATGCAATCTATTTATTTAGCATGAGTCCTACATACTGCATCAATTTGTTACTTCCCGTCCCCCTATTCTCATGTTGGGCTTGATATCTCTAGACTTGTTTGTACTGCCTTGTATCTTCTGGCCCACCTCTGCCATTTCCTCTTCCCTGATCTTTACAGCAGACCTTCTTTCTTCATGACACCATTTATTTCTAGTGCATGCTATTTTCTTTTTAAATTTAAGCTAGTAAAATTATAAAATCTCTGCTGCACTATTTAAAGATGGACTTTTATTCTCTAGCTAATTATCTTGTGTGTGTTGTGTGTGCGTGAAGGGGCCTTCAAAGGAATTTGTGAAAACAACAGAAATTAGCCAAGTAATATAAGGTATATTAATAAACTTAAGTTTTTACTGAGGTTGACTGAAATCATGTCAAATTGTTCTTGTTCTGTTCAGGATTGAATATTCTGTGGATAAAATGCTCAGAACAGTGATGTCACTGCAGGTCCCTGGATGGTTTAGAGAGAAACCTCTTCACATTCAAACCCCCAAGGGATTTCTTAGTATCCAATGAGTCTGAGAAACTGGTTTGCACTCTCCAAATCATGGTCCATGGTGAATTTTAGTCTCTGACTGAGGAGCAAGATCCCATTGTAGTACCATCGAAGTCAGGATAAAATTTAACTTTTCACATAAAAGGGGCAGAGGATTTGGAGGAAAGGTTTCAAGATTGGACTTGGGATTTGCTGTGAATGGACTCGAGGATCATTAGCAGGTAGATCAGCAACTTCCTGAAGAGGGAGGAGATCTTTGCACTTAGAAAGGCTTTGAGAATTTACTGACCTAAGACACAACCAAGTACCTTACTTATTTTAAACTGCTATTTATGGTCTTCCCCTTATACTCCTACAAGTGTAAATCTTATTTTTAATTATCAATGATATCTTTATCATTTTTCAGCTATATCTTAAATAGAGCCCTAGAGGTACACTTGCCTTTGGATTCTTTGTCTTCCTTCCTTATTCAGAGAAAAGACATATCTCTGTCTTCCCAGAGGGAAATGTAAATTCACATAAATAAAAACATAATTTTTATAACTTTTTACTGTTTTATAAATTTAAATAAGTGGTATGTTCTTCACATGACTCTACAGTTAAAATTACGTTTCAGTCTAACCATGTCTATAATTTTCTATCTGGCTAGACAGGAAGACTATATATTAATTTTTTATTTTCGATTCGTGTTCCAATAGCTCGTCATAAATATAAGGTCTCGGTTCTGGACATTTTCTCTGTGGTATGCTCTTATTCTATGATAACCTCTAAAGTTTATGATCTTAGTCAGCAAAGGAACCTAAACTACTAAGCATCAACAATGTGCTGTGACTGTTACTCTGTTACTAGGATTGTAAAGGTCCCTCTGTCCCCATCTTCGGTGTATTCCCAGCCCACAGGAGAGGACACACAAACGCGCCCGCGTGCACCCGTTACTGCAGAGTAGCTTTGAAACCCAGCATAAGTTGTCAAAGGAATGTAGAACCCTGTCCCCTCCTCTTTCTGTCCTCCGCTGCACCACACAGGAAGAGGGTGGCCATGTTGACATAATCTCTCACTTTCCCAACTGCAATGACCCCCAGGAACGCTGGCATTACCTCTGAAAGAAAGCCCTGTGGGTGCAGACACTGTCCTCAGCACAAACCCTTTCAACATCAAGGGGATCGGCTCATGCGATGACTCCTTAGCCAGCACAATGCACTTTTCCTCATTTGGGTTCTGAACTCATTTTAAAGCCTGAAATCCTTCTATGTAGATGAGAATTTTCCCATCGACATCGTTCCGATAGTGAGCAGGTGCAGGACATCCAATCGTTCACACATGAATCCTCTTACTCTGCTACCCACGAACCAGCGGATCTCAGCTGAAGGCGATTTGCTCTTGAGGGACATCTGGCTGTATCTGATGACGATTTTGATTGACATCCTTGGGAATGTTCCTGGCATCTGGAGGGTAGAGTTGAGAGATGCTGGTGACCATCCTACAGTGCCAGGACAACTCCTGCAACACGGAATGACCCAGCTCAGGATATCAGCAGTGCCAAGGCTGAGAAGAGAACCTGCAGGGCAGAGAGGGACGCAGGCAGGGCATCCACAGGAATGTCTCAGGTTTAATTCCCTAGCACTGCTGCTGCTGATAGCCAAACATGCCACTCTCATATACTGACGTTCATGTATCAGCTCAATACAGTAAGCCCAGAAATTAAGACCTAAAAAGATGCTTACAATTCAATAAAATGTGCTCCTTTTATTTCCTGTATGAGGCAAAATCAAATTTTTCAAATTAAATAGTACATGAATTGGAGAGTCAAAATATAACTTTGTGTCTCTGGGCTCGAACTTCTTGAGAATTTAATTTGTAACACACTTGGACAGAGTGAACCCCGCACAGCCCTGCTCTGTGGGGATGTTTACCTGGGTTGCATTCCCAGGCAGCAGGGTCCTGGCTTGTGATGGATGTGGTTCCCCACACCACGCGGGTGCTGCCATGAGAATGGATGGGAACAGGGTGGAGGCAGCCCAAGCAGAGCTGTGTGTTTTATCTTGTTTCCCTGTTATCACTCTTGTAGAAAATATGAAGGCAATCTGACACAAGGTGCGTTCATTTAGTTCCATCCTGCTTGTTTTGCTTCTAATTCTCTGCTTGTGTGTTTATTTTTAGTTTCTCAAATAATGGAGCTCATCTCTCTGCATCCCGTGCTACTCTTCCTGCAGTTCATCTTGCTCCAATTGGTTGCTTCTCAGTAATATTTTAAGTTATGTAATGGCTCAAGTTATATTTCAAGTAACTCTTTTTATAAGTGTTGTTCAAAATTGTAATCATTTCTTCTAATAACTGAAGAGTGGTGGCTAATTATTCCCCAAGGTTGACTTACTTTGATGGCCTGAAACTTTCTGCCCTTTTTACAAACATGTCCTGAATCTTTTGAACAACTCCTTCTGTTTTACTCCAGCATCTGATGTTGAAGGGTTTTTCCTGTTTGACCTTAAAGGGTTTGAGCTGAACATAATCAACCTATTATAGAGAAGAATGTTCTTAACACAGTCTCCAGAAGATACTAGGAATCATCAACCCCACTCACTGCATCTTTGTTTTTTCTCCCTGGGGAGGGGCATAGCAGGGTTTGAACTCAGGAGCACCCTATCACTGAGCCACATCCCCAGCCCTATTTGTATTTTACTTAGAGACAGGATCTTACTGAGTTGGTTAGCACCTCACTTTTGCTGAGTCTGACTTTGAACTCGAGATCCTCCTGCCTCAGCCTCCCGAGCTTCTGAGATTACAGGTGTGTGTCACTGTACCCAGTTCTGCTCACTTCATCTTAGTGTCCATATACTTTATCACTCTCATTGTCACAGGACTGATCTGCCACTCCATGATCCCAAGATATGGAATGACCATGGCGCCTCTGATCAAATCAGAAACCAAAAGTTCACCAATGTTCTCTTCATCTATACTGTCTTTATTTAATGATAAATTTCAATGATGAGTTACATCTCTTGGAATGGAAATTGATTTTCTCCAGAGGCAGAACTGAGGGAACTTGATTTGGGAATTTTGCAGAATTACAGGTACTTCTGTCTTGAATTTGTTCCCTAAACTTCTTTGATAGCAAGAAAACTATCTTAAGTCAGGTGTTACAGAGACAAGGGAGGAGCCTGACTTCACCTTTGCCACTCTCTTTACCATCATCTTCCAGCTGTCTGTTATGAATGCAACTCTCCAGTCCTATGATTGCTTAATTAAATTTGGCTTGTTTCAAAATTATAATTATTTTGACAATGATACTCCAACTTATAATAATTGAATTTTGAGGTCAAGTGAATACTATCTGAAAGCCTTCTGATGAAGAATCATTGCATAAAATAATTCACATGAGCACTTAATGAGTCTGGAAACATTTTGACTCTTTATTATAGAGGAGAGGGGATCCTGAAAAAATGACAATTATATGCACGGATCTTAAAGATTTATTAGGTTATAAATCCTGCCAGACTCCTCTGACAGGGTTTGTTATTTTACTTGTTTTGTAGAATAAATAAATAAATAAAAAGCATTTGGATATGTAACAACAAATTCCATCAATACGTGCAACAATAAAAATGTGGAAAATATAAATAAAAACAGAAGAAAAACCAAGCAAGCAACAAAACAAAACAAAGCACTTGATTGGAGCCAGTTCTTGAACACCAACTGGAAATAAATTGATTCACTCTTCAAACAGCATGAGGTATCACAGCAAGTAGACACTGTGTCTAAACCAGTTGAATGTAAAATACCCACATATGTCCAGCTACTGGACACAGCTGTTAGGAACCTGTTACCAATATATGATTTTTAAAAAATTTATTTTCAATGATATAAAATCCATCTTAACTTCCCATCTGATTTTGTTTATTGACTTCATACCTTATTTTTAAGAAGTAGTTGAAATTGGGAAGTAATATGCAAACTTAAAATATTGGAAATAATAAAATGACCGTGATCAGTCGGATGTGTCATAGTTTGAATTAAAGATGTCTCTAAAGAGCAGCTAAATGAAAAAAATGCCTCACCCCACCCCTCTTTTTCCCTTTCCTTATCTCTCCTTTTCTCTCAATTTTTGGCCTCTGTCTTGTGTTTCTGTTTTCTGGACTCTAAGCTCTTCCTCCCCACACCCTTGCCCTTGCCCCAGTGTGTCTGGGCCCTTGCCTTCTTCTCCAGGTGTTCTCCCTGATCTGGGCACAGTTGCTCTGAAGTTAACAGAACAGCAAGTCTCTTTCAGAACCAACCTACTTTGGAACTCACCACATTCAATGTGAGGTGACCAATAGAATGATTTGGCACAAGAGGAGCAGTGATTTGTAAAAGGCAACATTTATGGTGGTTTCACTGATTATAATGTGGAGAGTTAATAATTAGTATTTAATTATAGCAATTTTCCTTTAGCAAAATGCAAAATGGAGAGGATACCCACTGCTGGCCAAGACAGAGTAGCAGGAACCAGACTATATCTCATGACTGAAACAATGAATATGTAAAATCAGAACAAATAGAAAATCAATGTTTTCAAGATGCAGCCTACTAGGCAATAAGGATGTGCTGCTGAAGATAGCCAACGAATCATCCCTTCCACTTCCTTAGAATTTTCTGGCTAGGGTGAGGGAGCCGGAACCCAGGAGAAGGTCAACAGACTTCCATATGGAGAAGATGAAGCTGAGACCCTGGAGGAACCAGGACAGTGGAGAAGCACAAGGAGGACTCCAGACAGCTCACAAGTTCTGCCAGGACCAGTCAGCAGAGTGTTCATTATCACACGTGTTTGAGGAGACTGTCCAGGACTGCAGAAATGACCATCTGAGAGAGCTGGCAACAGCAGCCCAGCACTCACTCAGAAATGAAAATGGCCGCTGTTCTACCAGGCAGACTTAGATACCCTCACCATTCCCAGGCATGGGGTAGTCAGGGTGAGGAATGTCCACTATGGGGAGTGATCAGACTGGACCATGATTAAGTGCTCAGATTCTTCCTAGCACTAAGGAATAAAACTCTTGCCAAGAAACTCAACTATGTTCTAAAATAAAGTACAAGAACATTTATGTTAAAATAAAATTATTCAGCACCCAACAAAAGAAAGATTCACAATGTCTGGAAGCCAATTAAAGATAACCAGACATACTAAAAAGTAGGGAAACAGGCCCACATTTAGGATAAAAATCAATCCATCAAAAGTTAAAATTAACAGACAAAGTCATTGAAGCGCTTATTTTAACAGTATTTTGCAGTTAAGCAAAGACATGAAAGACAGGAATGAAAGGACTCAAATGCACAAAGAAATTAAGCAAAAAAAGATTAAAGATCTCATTATAAAATATAAAGCTAGAAAATTTTCAGAAAGCAAAGAAAATATTTTTCAATTTTGAGCTAATTGGAGACATCATACCAAGATACCATAAACATGTTCCCAAGAAGAAAAACAAAAGTTGATAACTCAGTCACAAAAGTTAAGCATTGCTCTTTGGAAGAAACTGAAAAGTTTCTGGAAAAAGATTCGCAAAGAATAGGTTGGATAGAGGACTTGAATCCGGGATGTAGGAAGACACATGGGAAACTCTCAAGCTTCAATCATAATAATTTTGAACAACAAACAATACAATTGATAAGGCTGCAGAAGATTTAAACAGAAACTCTACTGAAGGTAGCATGGCAGATCCACTTAAAAAAAAAAGAACATTCCAAATCTATTAGCAATTCAGGAAATGCATACTAAAGCCACAAGACAATGCACATTTTCTATAGAATGGCTGGAATTCAAAAATGACTGATCAGACCATAAGTCCATGTGGATGTGGAACAACTGGCACTCCTATGACTCTGCCTGGTAATATAATATTGTACAGCAACATGGCAATAATTGTCAATTTCTCTAAAACTGAAACATTTCCTTATCATATGTTACCGCAAAGAATGAGGCTCTCTACAGAAACTTGATTTGAAATAGCAGAAAACATAAAAAAACTCAAAGATCCACCAATAGGTGAAGGGAAAAAACAAAATTTTGTGTATTTCTATAACAAAATGCTTCTAACAATTAAAGTGAATGAACTAATGAAGCATGAGGTGACATAATGATCTCAAATCAATTATGTTGAATGAAAAAATCCAGGAAAAACAAGTGTATACTTTCTGTTTTCACTTATAAAAATTCTTTGAAAATACAAACTGATCTGTGAAGACAGAAAGTGGATTTGCCTCTACTGGGGATGAGGTCATAGGAAGTGGGAGGAGGAGTCTCAACAGGATATGAGGTAACCTCTGGGTATTTTTGTATGCTCCCTTTCTCAGTCATGATGATTTGTCACAGATGCACACAAATATCACAGGTTACTAATGTGTACACAAAGAAATAGAAGCAGTTGAATATATGCAAATTATACCTCAGTGAGAGACAATCATGCAACTCTATGGAATATATTTTCTGAATTTTCTGTGAATCAGAATAATGACTTTGATTTCTGTATCTGTTAATAACAATCTTAGGGATAAGTATTTAGAAAGTCCTCCAAAATGTTGATTTTGTGGCATTGTGACCTTTTAATTTCCCCCAGATAACCATTTTGAAAGTCACTGATTCAAAATAAAGGTTGGTTCTCTCAGTCCATGCTCTCCTCTTCCCCCATCCCTCCAACAAACCCCAAATCCATTGAACTCGCTTACCCCAAGGAAGATGCACTATATTTGATACAAGGAAGCTGCACTATATTTAATACATATATATTCAGAGGGGGGCTGATAAAATGGCAAATCACATTCTTATTTTACCCTATTGAAAAACCATCTTTAAATAATAATGTTCAATCTGCCACTTGACAAATCAGTTACAGGAGGGCCGATAATATTTCTAGATGATGGATCGGTTTTTTTTTTTTTTTGAAAAAATCTCTAAATTGCCCTTTAATCAGAATAATACTCAGGGAGACTGAGTATCCAGGCAACCATGCTGAGACTGCTGGAACTGATAAGAAGGCATCCTCGAAACCTGGTGAGAAAAATCAGTCAATTCTCTCCTTTGTAATGAAAGTGTGTTACATTTGATAGCGTGTATTTTCTGGTGGTGAATATAAATGATGGGAATTGCCTTTTAAGCCATCCTATGATGCTCAGTATGAGGAAACGTTGCACAGACATTTCTGGCAGTTCCTAAAACTGAGTGCAATGCCAAGGGCACACCTGACCTTACCAGAAACTGACCACAACTGAGCATCTGCTATTGAAGGGCTTTGTGTACGACTTCTCCATAAGGAATGTCCGATCACGTGAGGTGTATGTAAAAGAGACTACAGAAACATGGTTAGAGTTTCTAGTATAAGATGCAGAAAATGATTGGGTGGACAGGGTAAGTGGTAGAGGTGAGAATTTCTGTGCTTTGGCAGCATTTATCCTATTTGGATAAGTGCCTCATTTTACAGCAAGGGTTCTGCTTTGTGTGACTCACACGTTGCCTTTATTGCATCCAGGCACGTATATTGCTTATGGCAAAAATCGCCCACTCCAAAGAGCCTTAGTACATCCCTGCCTTCTGTTGTGATTTAATGAATTTCAGTCATATCCCTTAACAGCATAATTTCTTAACCAAAGAGTGAATACCTGCACCGCACTATTTAAAATAAAATCAGGGAAATTCTTGATAGATTTGGAGTCAATTCACCTTGAAATTATTTCGCAGCATTAGCCAAATATCTCCTTCAGATAAAGCTAAACATAAATGGTGTTACATTACTTAGAGAATGGTGGCTACAGAGGTCCCCAGACATGGCCTCAGGCAGAGACTTTGCCTCTTGTAAGTGTGGAAATCCAAAGAAGGCATGAGGTGGTTATGAGTCTTGATTTCCATGCTCAGGCTGGTGCCACTCTAAGTACCTGCCACGCTTCCCTTTTTCCAGAAATACTAGTTTTCTGTCACACCTTCCAATAACTTATTGGAATTGATAAACTCGTTGATTTGTAAAAATATGAATTTAGTTTTGAACGATTTTCTATGGGAGAACAAATTCACACATTTTAGCAAGCCTGGCAGAGGAAGAAAAATAACTGCAAATTAAATAATAAGAAGACAACCTTCAGTAAAGTTATTAAAACGTGTCAATGTCAATTTGTATCAGGTGAAGATGTGTAATCAAGTCTACAGACTCCATAGGGCGGTGTGATTACAACAGGTATCGAAAATATTTCAAATAAATATTGTGGTCAAATATAATACAATCATGCATTCTAATTACCACGTGCTCATTAATTTTGTTTGTCCTTAACCTTGGATGAACATCGATATTTAATTCTGAAAAAAAATCTATTATTTTTTCTACAATTGTATCTTAAGTTCTTTCTTAACATTTTACTTATATTATTTTTATTTAATTAATTATTTGCTTAGATTATTACATTGAACAAAATTACACAAAGTAAAGTGTTTTACCTTTGAACTTTCTCTTGGATTGCTCTTTTCTTAAAAATATTCACCCCTCATTCGTTTATCTATTTATTAAATCATGAAGTTCTATTTTTCACTATGCTTAAGTGCAAAGAATATTGCAATAACTAAGTCAGATTTGGTTCAGACATTACATCATTGACAATCTAATGGAAGACCTGAATACTGTGCAATAATAATGAGCATAAAAGCAAATAATTGAGTGATAATTAGGAGTAATGCAGAATGCTATCAGAATATATAATGGGCAGCCTTAATCTAGTATGAAACTGCTGAAGGTCAATTAGAAAAACATCTTTGGGATAAATAATGGTGAGGACTTTGCTCTTACCTCTGGGGGCATCAGGAAACTATTACAGGACTGTATGCAAAAGACTGCAATAGCCCAGTTCTTGTGAATAAGAAGAACTAGTCTGCTTTGTGCATTAGAAAGGTGCACATTTGAACTCAGGCAGACCAAGAATTCATGTCCTGACTTAGAATGAAATAGTTCAATGCAGGAGACAAGAAACAGATGTAAGAGGAGGGAGTGTAAACACAGTTTCCAGCAGAAAAGGGCAACTCAGTCCATAAATATACATTTAGGAAGAAGTGGTTGTGGCACATGCAAGTGAAGAGTTTGAAAAGGAAGCCCCTTTCCTGGTTTGGGAGATCAGAAGTCATAGGCAGTGGGGATTTTCTTAAATTTATCATGGATCCCAAATTGCTTCATGGTTGAGAATATTGGTTTAATAGCAATGCTGGTAACAACTCCAGATAGTTTTCCAAACTATAATTATGGTCCATGCAAAGGTCCTCGTCTTCCTACATGGTAATTATTTTGGTTTCATGCCCTGTTCTACTTTGTTAAATCCATGGTACCAAAATAATAATAACAATAATAATAATAATAATAAAAATAATAAAATACATATTAAAATTTTAAGAACAAAATGTCCATATTCTCCCATTAAAAGGCATTTCCTTCTTCTTCTTTCTTAGTGTCCTTTTCAGAGCATTTCCCTCACAGTCTGATCATCTGAGTTCAAGTCTGATTCACTTGAAAACCAAGCTCCCATTCTTTGCCTCCTCAATCAGCTCAGAAGTCTGAAGCCATAGATGGCTATAGAGAAAGGGATGGCAATGAGGCAAAGTCAAGCACATTGGCCATGCAAGATTCCTGCCTGTGCATCTTGCTTGCATTTTCATGATCAATTTAGACCCAGTCCTAAGTACATGACCTATATCATGAACAAAATACCAGTATATAAGGGGCCATTTAGATCATGGTCCCTGACTACCCACCAGTGGATGCATCACTCTTTCCTCGTACATACTAGTAAGCCAAGGCTTGGCAACTAACATAAGCCTGGCTATTAATGAAATAAATAGTCCAGCAAAATGCCTGAGGTCTCCATTTGATCCTCCTGGGGCTTCCCAGAAGGCTTACAAATGATCCCAATATGTCACAGAGGCTTGAAGTCCTATTGGATGCACTGAATTATGAAGTCAGTTGGCAAAGCTTGATACCCTGCAGACAATACCAGATGTAGATCCTGTCTCACATTGAGTTCTGATAACTGGAATTTTTGGGTTACTGAATTGCTTCTCAAAATTGCTTCTCAGAATAAAGAAACCCACTGTGCATTGAGCCTCATTTTCTTAGCAGTTGGAAACAAGGGTTGTAATAATTTGTCCCATATAAGTTGACCTCAAAATTTGTTAAAGAGATAATGAGGGTCCTTACTTGTTTATTTATTATATGTTTAAAATTATTATGTAGGCATTTATTTTAATTGACAGGTAAAATCGTACATATTTGTTGGGCATATCATGATATTTTGAAATCTGTATACATGAGTAATGGCTAAGTCAAGCTACTTACCAAATGTATTATCTCATATACCATTTTCTTGTGCACAGTAAAATGCACTCTCAACAATTTTCACATATACAACACATTGTTGTTAATTGTAGTCATCAGGTCATGTAATCGATATCTTGAACATATTTGTTCAATTGAATTTTGCATCCTTTGACCAATATACCAATTCCAATATGCCAATTCTCCAGTCCAGCTTCTACTTTTTGCATCTATGAGTTGATGGTTTTACATTCCATGTGTAACTAAGGTCCTGCAGTTTCAGTCTTTGTACACTTGACTTATTTCACTTCATGTTCATCTATGTTGTCACAAATGACAGAACATTCTTTTTCAAAGTTGAGTAGTATAAAGAAAATTTTGCACATCTTTTTTATTCATTCATCTGTTAATGGACACTTGGCTTAACTTGGCTAATGTGAGAGAATGTCAATAATTCTTCAGTATACTGAGTTCATTTTATTTTTTGATCATACACCAGTAGTAGAATTACTGTATCATATGGTAGTTCTATTTTTTAATTTTTAAAGAACCTCCATTCTGTTTTCCATAATGGCTGTATTGATTTGCATTCAGTTCAACAGTATACAAGAATTCCCTGTTCTCTACATCCTCTTCCTTAACACTTCTCTTATTGCAATGAAAATCGTCTTTCATTCCCTGCACGCATGTGTATTTCCAATGCTCTTAGGAAACTAGCTATTTCCACCTTCTAGATAATATCAACACAATATTATCAATACAGTAGATTCCTAATATCCCCCTGGAAATTTTTGGAGTCCCTGAGAAAACTCTGGGATTTATTATGACACAGAGACCGATATATGATATCACACCTTTGGGTTAAATTCTGTTGGAACAAGAAAGGAAACAAAACAACAACAAAACTCAAACTTGGGTAGTATAAATATTTACTGAATGGCAGGGATACTAGTATAAACTGGATCATTGGACACAACTGAAGTACTCATAAGGTAACATATTTACTATCTATTGTATAAAATACACCCTCATTCCATACACAAGAAGCTGATTATGGAACCATGGGTTCAGTAAAAAAAAATTATTAATAACATGCAATTATTATTAATAATAATTTAAAATAATAAGATCTGCTTGAGACTCTTCTGGTGGCATTGATATTCACAGTTTCTCCAGGACTCTGTTAAAGGTTGTGTGTGATTATTTTTATTTTAGAAAGAAAGGTGTTTTCACTCTGAAAATAAATCAGTCTCTTTTTAAAGTCAGGAAGATAAAAATGGGAGTTCTGCTATTTACTCATGTTCCAAAGCAAAAATTCTATAATTTGAGAAAGAGCTGCATGATAGGTAAAGAATCTACTGGGTCTACAATGAGAAAGACGGAAAACAAAATTCCACTCATTTTCTGCATTCTATAAGCAGACATTCTGACTGGACTGGCCAGTTATTTTTTTCCCTTTATATTCAGTTTGTTTTAAAGTTCCTGCAGAGTAATTTCTGAAATGCTGAATTTCTCTTTGACAGTGATTTATTTTGTGTTTTTGATAGGTTGTGTTATAGAGTGACCCAGATGAATGAACAGAGGCATGGTAATTTGCATGTTCATGGTCTCATGCAGCTTGACCCCATGTGCACTATCCCTCCTTGACCTCTGGTTTGGGATTTGATAGTGATTATTACTTTAGCAAATGGCTCCAGCCAAGCCTCTGCAGACTGATATTTTGAAATACAAACATAAAGTAGGATTTTAATAAGACACCTGTTTGCTTTGGAATATTGTCCTGTAAACAGTCACTGAGAGCCATTTTCTTTCCATTGAGAGCCCACCTATTCTGCTATACATAAATGTCATCCATGGTCTCTGGTGTCCACTTTAAATCTGAAAGCACATTTAACTAGAGCATTTCCCACCTGCATCCTCTACCTTCCTTAAAAAGTAACTAAAAGTGTTTCTTATGGATAATGGACACCCCTGAATAAATATTTACTTCTCAAGGTAGCCATGAAAGAAGTACATTCTGGGCCTTCTTGGAGATAAGAGATGGGTAAACACATTCCACATGATAAAGCATTCCTATCTACTTCTTTGGTCACATTCTGCACTTACAGCTAGTAATCCCCTGCATCTCAGGTTAATTTAGCTAAGGGTACCACTCAGTACAGATTCCAATCAATCAACTGACCCAAAATTGCAGTGCTCACAGCAATCTATGTTATCAGATTTACTCTGGAATCTTCTGGAACTCTATCTCTATGAACAATTTCAGCCACATCTTAACTATCTTCTTTCCTCCTAATAGTACACACTTCTGGGACCTATTCCTTTCCTAGACACTTTATTTAGGAATTTATGTAAATAAGTTGAAAACATTTTGCATATTTTAGGTATGTATACATTTCGATGAACCACTGCTGCTAAAGTCCCATGGAGGGTTTTGGCAAATGTAGCTCTGTGTCCCAAGGTATATCAACAGGTAGGGAGAGAAGACAGCAGCAGAGAAGCAACTAGGATGTGATGGAGACTTTGAAGTCCAGTTACGTTATCTAGCTTTGACTTTCAAGATAATGTCAGTGTGTTTTAATGCCAAAAGGAAGTTATTTCCACATGGTCACAGAGAGAAATTAAAAGAATAAGAGAGAATCATGTTATAGGAATTGCAAAGATCTAATCAAATATGCAGATATTCGAGTAAGAAAGGAGGGGAAAGAAAAGGATGTGTGAAGACAGAGTTAGATAGGGACATGGTTGAGCACTAGGCTGGTGCTGCTGCATGGGTTGGTGCTCAGTTCATTTACAAACAGCAATATTTATCTAGTCCTGTGCTGTGCCAGATACCACAGGAAGCAAGACAGACACAGTGGTGCGAAGACAAGGACTCTATGTGTCTAGTGTCTGTATTGTATCTAAAACAGAAAGAGGAAAACATGTATTGCAGACTGATTGGGATAGACACAAAGATACTTGGCTCCCTAGTGACAACTTTCACAACTGAGTGAGTGTCCAAATGAATAAAGGAAACCTGAAATATGTTTGCTTGGGGTTTGTTTGCTTTTTTCAAAGGAGTAGAGAAATATTGATGTGATAGTAAAGTGATTCCATCCTGGGCTGTTCCAACTGTGCTCTCAGTGCCTGAGTACATTAGGTGTGAATGCATGAATGGACCCAATATTCAGGTCCTCAGAACGGTCACAGGCTGGTGGGAGGGGAGGGAGGAACAGGCAGGATGGAAGAAGCTTGTGGTTTAGGGATTAGAACACTAGAGATGATAGCAGATTAGAGAGCCTTTTTTATGGACTGTCCCTATGGATTCAACCACTTTGAAAAAGATCAGCCTGCAGAACTCGAAGGATTTGCTGTGCTGAGACCCACTTTGCTTGGGCATAATGACTTCATGCTGCAGCCACACTGGGCTTCTTTGTATTAATCTCAGATTCAGGGTAGGATTAAACTTTCCCAAAGGATGTTACAGCAGGAAAGTATCTTATAATAATATCCAAACACACACATACTGACTTATGTTTATAGTCATGGCTCTCTGCCAGATAATTGTATCATTTTGTCCAAGTAATGTTATTAGAAAACTTGGGGAAAGGGGTGAAAAAATAGAAGGTATCCAGAAGCGAGGATACTTTTCTCTAAAAGCAGAATTAATGTGTATGAGGGGAGGAGAGTATGGCATGTGAAGGAGAGAAATGAACAACTTTTTTTCATCATATAACTAACTTTGACACTGTTTAATATACATACATATGTATATATATGCATATATATACACATATACACATATATATTACATACATACTATGTGGACAAATAAATGAAATGTAATAAAGTAATAGCAAGCAAAAAAGCAAAACAGAATTCTGCTCCATTTATAAGGTATATAAATTGTGCAAGTTTGAGCAGATGGAAGAAGGACCAAGTATAGACTCAGAACTGGTAGCTTAGGACATAATTGTAATCAAGCAGTTGGTTCCTGATCCTGTAGAAATTAATGTTTATGGGGAAAAAAAGCAGTCAGCATGTTTGCTTACATCCACATTTTTGTGGCTTGTATTACACTCTTTTTCCCACTAAAAGCAACCAAAGTGAGCTGAATAAGATGCACAAACTCCAACTGCTTGCAGTCATTGGAAGCAATGAATGAGTGAGGACTGGAGCAGGTGCTGTCCTGGAGAAAAGAACCTAGGAGCCCCTGAACTTGAATTCTGCATAGAATTCCTTCTCTGAGCACTTACCAAATCCCCAACAGCTAAAGGGTGAGCAACCAAAACTTGAGAGTGAAATAGTTTGTTAGATGCTAAAACCTAAGCAGAGCAGAATAGACAGTCTGGTAAAAACCACCGGTTTCCAAAAGAAATTCTTTAAGGGCTTCACTTTGTATGTGATGGTGACATTAAAAATGGACAAACTGTCACTAATCCACTTACATCCCTGATTTCATAAAAATGAGTTTCAGCCATTGAAACTGTGGACTAGGAGACAATTAAGTTTCACCTGGAGAAAAACAACTTTAAATGAAGCATGTTCTATTTTTAATGGCTGATGTTCAACTATCAATAAAAATCACTTTACATCTCAGAAACAGAACTGCAATTAAACCAAATTATAGTTATCAGCCTCAGATTCTTAACTATGATGACTGTATTTTAAACCTTAGATGACAATAACCCAGATGTTGGGGATGGTACCAGAAGATCTCAGTAATGACTTATCTCCAAAATTAACAAGTGAATTACAACTCCAACAGAGAACATATGGAATGTGGCCTTTGAATCACCTTTTTGAAAGTCCTCTGTTCCTGCTGATGGGCAGAATCACAGCCTTTGGGACAGGAATCCCCTGTGTTTTTCCATTGCTAGAAAAACAATAAACCTTCTTTTTCCTTTTTCTCAAAATAAAATAGATGACAAGAATGAATTTTTTAAAGAGAACCAAATGAAATGTATAGCTATGCAATATGCCATTATTTCATTTAATAATCCACCAGAGCTCTTTAATAGCAGAAACAGTAGAAGAGAGTATCAGTAAACTGGAATACAACTCATAAAGAAATAAATAGAACAAAGCACTCTCAAAAAAAGGATGGGAAAACCAGAAAAGTGTTTAAAAGATCTGTGTGAACATAATGTTATGGATTTTGCTTTCTAGAATGAGGAAGATGATGAGAGAGAATGAGATAGAAGCCATATTGGAGGAAAGCCATCTCAAACATTTTTTAAACCTGATGAAATCAAATATTCAAGAAACTCTTTCACTTCAAGCTGGATAAATAGAATAACATTATCTTGAAATACAATGATTAGATTCTATTAAAAAAAGGTAGAGTTGAAAAATGCTTCATCATCATCCAGATATATTGTCAACTATTATTTTTAAAAGAAGATTAAATAGAAAAATGAGCATCTACACAAAATGGAAGGGCATTTTACAATGATGATAATGATAAAACTATGAAACTGGAATTCTGTACCCAGTGAATATAGATTTGGAAAGATGAAGGTCAAATAAAATCATTTGTAGGCAAACAGAACCTGAAAGAATTCATCAGTAATGGACCTGCACTAACAAACACATCAAAATAAACTTTTTGCACAAATGAAGGGATTACAGAATTTTGATTATTCAAAAATAAGTGAAAAACCAGAAAGGATAGCAAGGGGGATAATATTAAGGTACAGTTTAAAATTATAATAATGCCTGTGATTCTGTGTCTCACTCATGGAGTAGAGGGGAATGAGATGTGGGTCTCAACAAGCAAAGCCATACTCCTGTCCTTCCCACCAGCCAACATGTTCTAGTTCCACTTTGAATGTACTTGGAAGAGTCTTCTTTTCTAATGTGTTACATTTGGTGGAAATATTAGAAGAAATACAGAGAATTGGAAAACTTATGAGCTCACAAGTGGGCCTCCAGTCTTGTATTCTATACTCGACTCCCAGGTTTCTTTCTGTAAGGACGAAATATAACTTTTTTTTTGAAGGGCATACCAAGGATTAAACTCAGCGGCACTTGTGACCACTGAGCCACATCCCCAGCCCTATTTTGTATTTTATGTAGTGATAGGTTCTCACTGAGTTGCCTAGTGCCTTGCTTTTGCTCAGGCTGGCTTTGAACTTGCTATCCTCTAGCCCCAACCTCCAGAGCTGCTGGGATTACAGGCATGCGCCATGACACCCAGCTCCAAAATACAACTTTTGAGTCAAAATCTTCTGTTTGAATTTTGGGTTTTGGCAATTTTCTTTATTTCTGATTACTGATCTCCCTTAGCACCACAAAGAGTTAAAATTCAAGAACTACTTCTTTTTTTCCACATGTCTTTCTTTCCTGACATCTTCTTTCAACAGCTCGTGGGACATAAATCTAAAATAAAGGGCTGAAGAATAGCCCAGTGTGATAGTACAATCGTCTAGACTGTATGAGGCCCTGGGTTTGATCCCCAGCACTGGGAAAATAAAAAAATAAAAAAATAAATAAATAAATAAACAAACTGAAATGAAGTTCTTAAATTATAATATAATATGTAATTAATGATCTCTCATATCAGTCTTTTGATTTGAAATTCATATTACCTTCTGTTTTGTGATGTCTTTGTATATGCAAGGTAATAATAATTTTACAACCACGGCTGGACTTCCAGTTCTACTTTCAGTTCTGCTAAAGACGTGCATTCCACTCTGGTCATTTGGATGATGAGAGTTAAAGTCCCTGAACAAAGCATAAAAAGCAAATATTAGAAAACCTTTACAAATGGAGAAAAAAAGGGAGACTACGTGAAGAGACGTGGGATACTGTTCAGTTTGGAGAAGCCCATAACGTAGAAATGTATAACACAGAAATGAACATGAGTGAGAGAAGCCCTCTGTGTATTTAGAGGACTACATTGTTCCTCCTGCCCCAGCTGGACACCATGACAGCTGGACACCAAGACAATGGGGCACTGGGTGTGGCTGGGGACTGGGGGGAGCCTCATCTTCTGTGGGGATGCAGAAAGAAGCCGCTGAGGTATATGCTCCATAGGCTGCGGGAAGGTATAATCCTTGAATTGAACACTCAGGATTGTTCATGCTTGTGGAGAAAACTCCCAAGTGACCTGACTTGCCGATGGCCATTGCCCCAGGTGAGCTTCGCTTGTCTTCCTCTCTACCTCCACCCTTTGGTAAACTGTGTGACTCCTAATTGGACCATCCTTACAGACTATCATGTTACACTACCGGTTCTTTGTTCTCAGACTCCCCTCTTCTATAAAAGTGCTGTAATTCCTTAATAAATTTGAGACTGGTCTGGAACTTGCTCTCCTGAGGGTGTTGGTTACCTCGTCGGCCTTATCCCCTCCAGAAGGGACAAAAACCCATAGGTTGAGTTACAACAATCTTCTGTCCCTGCTTAGCAGAAGTGAGGCTGGACGTAGGAGGTGGGTAATGCATAGGACATTCTGCAAAGCAGTATGCAAAGTCTGAAGCACCCTGTAAGTGACCCTTGTGTGGAACTGACAAGAACCAACGCAACAAGAGGCCTGAGGACTGAATGTGAGTGTCAGGTTAGTCTTCAGGCACCATAGAATTCATCAAGGCCAGAGAGCACCACAGAGGTTTTGAAAAGCATCATTTGCACCCCAGGGCACAAGGTGGCCAGGATGTGTTTGCTAGAACTAATAGCATGATCACCCACTAAAACAGAGGATTTAGAAGGAACCACGTTTCACAATAATAACCACAACATCCAGAATATGTAGGAAAATCACATGCATACTAAAACCAAAGTACCTCAGCTTCAATATGAATAAGATAATAGACACCAAAAACAGAAAAGGATGCTCTAGTTACCTATTGGATTTGTTATCTTCAAGTAGTTCCTAGTGACTTAAAAAAAAGAAACCCCAAAATAATAGAAATGAGAGGTGGTCAGTTTTGTTTCAGAGAAAGTACTATGCTGATATAAACAACCCTTATACAACATAACTCTTTCTCTCTTTGAAGAGAAAGAGAGAGAGAGTAGTAGAGCTGAGGTCCCAGAAACTTGGAACTGGAGGAGCTCTGAAAGTACTATGCTGATATAAACAACCCTTGTACTACAACAACAACATAAATTGAAAGGCTCTTGGAAGTTTAATCCCAGTTTAAACATCATTTAATAATTCATTCAACAGGGTCTCCGCTAGATGCCTACTGGGGACATATATCTGAGTCTTCACCTCTGAGGAACTTGTCATCAGTCAGAAGAGAGAAGACCCATCCATAGGTTGCCATAGTTTTGGCAGCCCCTAGATTATACATGCCAGATGCACGCCCATGTGAATGAGTGAGTGGATGAGTGGACAGGAGAGATCAAGTTTCATCTGCAGCTGCAGAGTCCCTGTGGGGATGGGTGGGAAGCAGGGTGCGGGGAGGCGGGCACATGGTGCATGTCTGTATTTGTATTTTCAAATGTGCACAAACATCCTTCCTCTCTACGTCTGCTACTATCAGAAGAAAGGCAGTTAGTGGGAAAAGTCATCCAGTTATGACAATATATACTAACCCAAACAGAGTATGGTTATTAATTAAACAGGGTTTTTTTCTATATTAATAATTGTAAGACACATCCGCCACCCAAGAAACAAAGCATGGTTATTGGAAAAATCATATTTTTTTCAATACAAGTAAGTGTGGTCACTAAAAGCAATCTGGAGAATGCAGAATTTAAGAAGATAACAATTAAACACCCACAAACCAACAGTCACAGTTAACCTGTTGACGTCTTTTTCTGCAGTGTATTTTTTTTTCTGAGTAATTTTTCTCTTCTCTGTTGACATCACTTAATTAATCAGACACGTGGGACATGTTGTTTGGCATTTCATAGAAAATGTCAGAGTGGAATGAAATGAGAGGTACATTATAAACTTCAATTTAGGAATGAGGAGTTCCACTGCCAGAGGTGACTTCACCTTTGGCACACCCCCATGCCCTCAGGAGAGGCCAGCATAATGGACTCAGATTTCACTATGGCTTGAAGCATGGTGTCCTCTCAAAACCATATGTTAAAATCATAACCCCGAGGAGATGGTCTTGAGAGATGGGTGAGAACTTTGAAAGATGATCATGTTGTGAGGGCAAAGCCCTCAAGAATGGTATAAGTGAGACCCCAGAGAGATCCTGTACCCTTTCACCATGTGAGGGCACAGGAAAAGGCAACCATCCACTTCCCAGAAGAGGACCCCAGTTGGAAATCAACCATGCTAATACCTGACCTTGGCCTTGCAGCCTCCAGAACTATAAGAAATATATTTTTGTTGTTTCTAAGCTACCCAGTCTAAGGTATTTTGTTATAGCAACCCAAATGGACTAGGATACTGCAACATCACTATCTAACAACCATTTGAGATACGTGCAATTTCAAGCTTCAAGCCCATCTCCTTCAATGTTTCTTGGGATTTAGTTTCCTAGTAAAATATTTTTTCAGCTGTGCATCATCAGAGCTGGTAAGTTGGTGCCCCAAATAGGCAGAAAATAATGTATCTTGGAGAATTCTTTGCAACATCCATTATTGCTTGCTAGGCCTCTGACTTGCAGTCCAGAATTGCATTCCACCAGTACCTCTACTAGAAGACACTCTAGGACCTACCTGTCCTGATCAGTGACTCCTGGGTCACAGGGCAGTTTTGAGTCTTTTTAAGGACTTATTGTCTCTTTCAGAGCCCCTCCAGTTCCAAGCTTCTGGGACCTCAGTTCTACTACTCTCTCTCTCTTTCTCTTGATCTCTTTGTTACTCCCTGTGAATATAGTCACAATTTCTACAAGGATCTGATGTTAACTATGCTTCATATTGTGACTAGCTTTCATTACTGTCTTTCTTGCTGATTAGATTTTATTCTCCTAATGTGATTGCATCAGAGTTTACTTGACACCAAGTTTGAGTCAATTTGTTTTAAAAAATTTTACTGGGATTGGGAATATAGCTCAGTTGGTAGAGTGTGTGCCTTGCAAACACAAGTCCCTGGATTCAATCCCCAGCCCCCCCCCAAAAATTACCAATATAAATTATATTACTAATAACATATTTATGTTAAACTCTCTTACCTACTTGTTATTTTCTAAGACTAGATTCCTGCAATAGAATTATTGGTGCAAGCAACTGGCTTGAATATATTAATATTTAGGGCTATTGATATTTTGAAAAATCATTTTTTCTAAAATAATTTTCAATTAATCTTCCCTGCAAAATTCAGCTCATTTCATTGTATCATCACCAGCACTAAGCATTAATCTTTAAATAAATTTTATAATGTGATAGATGAAAGACATTTTGCTTTCAAATTTGCATGCATTTAGTTGCTGGAAGGAATTTTCTGCATTATTTTTTAACAAATATATTCATTATGTTAAATCTTCTTTCATTCATTTTTCTCATGTTAAATTTTCTTTTATTCATGTTCTCCTTTTTCTAAATGAAGGTTAGGCATGTTTCATTAATTTATGTGAACTTGTTATACTATAAAAATATGTATTTTTGGGGTGTGCACTGGCACATGCACATGTACATACATATTTATACTCCATTTATCTATTTATACTAATTTTTCTCCAGGTATTAAGAGCTAATAAATGTGACATTAGTTTATAGGGGAAGGTAGAGAACACAGTTATTTTGATACTACTAACATTATTCTTTCCAAATAAAATGTAGCTAAGAATGTAAATGATTGACAGAAATGTTATCACTTATCACAAGAAACACATAACTGCTTTTATTTATCACTATCATCTTAGCTAATGTCATCCATAGCAATGTTAGCTGCATGATGATGTGATGTGATTGGCTTTATGGTACTTTATAAAATGGAACTGGTTTCACTAAATTTGGAATTTATTTGAATTCTGCATTTGAGTAATTCAGAAGAGTTAATGGAGGAAAAATTACAGAAAAAAATCAATAATTCTAATAATTTATTTTGTTTTCTGTTTATCTCAATATCACAAATAGCCAAAACTGTACCTCTTCTGTCTGTGATTTTTGAAATTGATGCATCACACTGCAGGGATAGTGGAAGAGGAGAAGCATATTTCACATTTAGTGAACATCTCCAAAACCAAATTTATGAAGCACTTAGTTCTTACCTCTCAAGGACTCAGATCTGGAGATGAGGGTGAAGAGAGGTTCATCTCAGAGAGAATGTGCAGAAAACAGAATAGAGAGAATAAAGAAATGCACGTGAGAAGAGTGAATCAAAGACATCAAGAGGAAACAAAGCTAAAGACAACAGGATGGATGGTGGGTGGCTGGAAAATTAATGACTTGGGTTAGGTTTGCATGGTCACTATGAAGGGACTGGGACCATTGAATGGATGTTACTGATGAATACCATGAACACCACATGGACTAGTAACATCATTGCTATCAGAATTGAAAGGAGAACCTAAAAACCAACAATCAATAATCCCCTTTGGATTCTGAGATTTGGTCTTCCTTTATTTGCTTTGTAGAGGACATTTTTAGTTTTGTTGATACTATAGCTCTGTTATGGATTGATGTCTACGTCCCCCTGAGTTCATATGTGAGGTGCAAATCCTCAGTGTGATGGTATTTGGAGATGGGGTCCTCTTGAGGAGGGAATTGATGAGGCTGACTGTGTCATGGGGCAGCATGCTGATCGGACTGGATAAGTGTTCTTGAACAGAGGAATTGATCAGAGCTCTCTCTCCTCCATGCACTGATGGGGATTGGTCATGTGGGGACACAGTGAGACAGTAGGCCATGAGAACAGGTTTCAGCTGAAACCCAATCAGCCACCTCCTTTATCGTGGATGTCCGATCTTCAGAACTGTGGGAAATAAATATCTGTTGTTGAAGCCACCCAGTCTGTGGTTTTGGTGATGGCGACATAAGTTGACTGAGACATCATCCACCCATTGCTCCTTCTTTATCTAGGTATATTCATTTAGGCTTTCCTTCATCCCTCTGTAACACTCAAGCACAGGCACACTTCTACAATATTCAAGAAACAGATATTTTAAAACTCGGACAGCATGCCTGTCTTATCTCTGAGCTCTAAACTAAGGACTTTGTTACTATGATCTGCATTTGATGCCCCAGTTATTTGGGTATTCATTAAAAATATCATCAGAATAATGCACAACATCTTTTATGTTGATTTTCTTTTCTATGATGCATATGGAAAAAATTAGCTTTACTAACTTTTAAAATATTGAATCAGTTATTTTATATTTGTCATTCTCTGATAGCATCCAGAACATCTCTACATTATAGCATTGATAAGCTGCTTTTTAATTACTTCATATAGGAAACTGATAGTCTTCAGTTAGGCGTGAAAATATATGTTATCAATAGAGTAGGAAAAGACAAATAGTGCTACATGCCATATCTGAATGAATGAATAATGTGAGCGAGCGGTGCTGGCTTCCTAATATCTTGAAGACTAGACACCATTAAGGAATACAATAAAAGCCGTACACCTGTTATCATAGTTCTTGAGGGCCACTTACCATTCTGTTGGCCAGTTAAGCTTGTTAAGTATTTTATAAAAAATTTCAGAGCCATATCTAAATCATTGGAAGTTCATAATATTCACTTCTTCATAATTCTTTTATTAGTTACTAATTAATACCACTGCCAGACTTTGTTTTAGGTGCTGGAAATGCAGTAGTTAAAAAGAAAAGAGAGACAGTTTGTCTTTGTTCACAGGAATTGTATTTTAGTTGAGTAGCATTGGATAATCGACATAGATTCATGTATATGTGTACTCTTCAAGGAATATGCCAGAAAAGTAGTCAGTGCTACAGCAAAAGATAAAGCACAGTTCAGACCACCTTGGAGAGCAGGCATGGAGCTTTTGCCATCTTATCAAGCGAGGCGTGGTTGCTGCCTTCAGGATGAAGCCTTCAGCACAGCCCTAAGGAGTGTGGGGGTGAGCCTTGTGGGCATTCAAGATGTGATATTAAAATGACAAGAAAAGCAAATGATAGACTGAGGCAGATTAATCCAGATAGAGGCATGAGACCAGTGTTGGGTTAAAACTAATGCGTGGGAGAGGGAGGAATTGAGGTAAAACCAAGGGGTGGGTGAGTGCCAGCATCATGTCGGCCCTGCAGAGCTTGCTGATGATATTTACTTTATTCTCAACCATGGACCCACTGGAATTTCTGGAGCAAAGAATGTTATTGAGTGGCTTATTTTTGTAAAGAGATCTCCAGGTATTATGAAGAGAGCATATACTTCATGACAATGGTGGTCAAGGTCAGGTGACATTGCCGTATTCCAGGCAGGACATCATGGTGGCTTAGGTTAGAATAAGGTGTTGGCAGGGGATTGATTCATGTATTTTAAAGTAGATTTCCACTATACACTGATGTTTGGTGTTTGTTCATGGAAATCAACAAACAAAAAAGAGCTAGAAATTTTCAAAATTGTTTGGACTGAAGAATTTGGAAGAATGCAATTGTCTTCTGCTAACATGGGCAGCAAAACAGAAAGGAGCAAATTTGGTGTAGAGTACTGAGAAGGAAATGTGTTATTATTAGCAAGGGAGCCATTAAGCAGTTTAGCCTTATATACCCAAGTGCAAATGGCTATTTCAACTGGACCAATACAAACAAATACTGAACCTGGAACTGAATCCAGCACACTCTCTAGGACATGTTCTGCATCTGTGAGTCAAACTACCTGAACTTGTCCTGCTCCTGATTCTTCATTGTAACTGAGGGCAGATTAGGTCTCCTGGAAGTTTTTCAACTCTTGCTCTGTTTCCCATCTTCAGGTTTAAAGCTCATGTCCTGCGACCATCTCTCAACTGTGCTTTTGATTTACTTGAATAACTGCAAAAGAGAGAAAAAATGTGATGTATCAACACCATCTGTGACTGGCAAGGTGACAGACTGTGTTAGAATGTGACAATTGGGGTCAGGAAGCTCCAAACAGAAGTGGTTGTATTCCCAGAGAAGTAAAGGATGTGGCTCAATCCACAGTGGCTTCCTGAGTGTTGGGAAAAACATGAGCAACCGTCGTAGGAAGCTGAGCCTGCAGGTTCCCACCCCAGATTCCCGAAGCACGTCATACAGGACCAGAGAGACACTGAGGCCACCAAGCCTGCTTAGCGGCCATATTGTGCCCCCACCTATGAGAAGGAGTGACAGTGACTTAGACTTCTTGACTGTCATCAGCACAGCAGGACTTGGTGACCATGGCAGACTGATTGTCAACAAGCCTCCATTTTCTTTTCACGGATGTGTCTTGACCGCATGAGCTTGTCCATCTTTCCATCATTCATTCTTCACCTTACATGGAGTATGTCCCTAAGATAGCTGTTGAAATATGTTGAGAATCAGCCTGAGAATCTGAGGCAGTCATGGTGTTAAACTAATTTATGAAAAATAAGAGCCAAGAAGAAAAAGTGAAAGGCTACCAGTTTTTACATTGCTCATTTGACCATCACAAAATGATTCCATTAGAAGGTTCAAGCTGACCTTATGCACCTCAGCCTAGGATCCCACATATGACTCTTCAGAGTTTGGGGTTCAGGTCCTTCAAGTCCTTCAAAGCACTTCTATATCCTGCTGACTTGGTTCACATTTCCTGAGAAAAACTGGTCTCTCTGGGGCTCAGGACCGGGAAAACTTGGAGGCAGAACAAGCAAGAGAAGCAACAGAGACATACCTGAGCCACAGGCTCCTCTCAAAGCAAATACATCAAAGAAGTTCTTTCCTTAATCACAGATTAAGACTTGTATTGCAGGTCTTGATTTGTCACCATCCTGCCAGACCGGTAGGCTCCTTGGAAGGGCCAGCCTGGACTGCGCATCCTGCTTATGCAAGTCTTTGCACATTTAATTTGCAGTCCCCTTCTCTTCTCTACAAGACAGGCCTAATGTCACTCATGTCCAGGAATGGTGCAACCACATAACATCTCATGAGAATACACCAATACAATATCCACACACTAATTTCCAGCTTCTTCCCTTAAAACTCAGTTTCTTCCATGGAAACTTTAATGCCACTGAATAGATGCTTGTTGAAAACTTAAAGAAGAGCTTTCATGTAAAAGTGTGGGTGAACACCCAGACCCAGCTTGTCCCTGTACTCACCTGCCTTGCAGGTCTCACACTGTGAGTGTGACTTGGCTTCCAACATACATAAAGAGCAAGGTCAGAGTCGCTGTGTTGTCTCCTTTGGAATTATTTGTGGTGGTCTCAAAACAGTCTTTCTGTGCATGTGTGTGTGTGTGTGTGTGTGCACATGCAAGTCCTTAAGACCATGTGTGATTGATTACAGGGGATGACTTTTGTTGGAGCAATATTTACACAAAGATAAAAGAGATATGTATATATGGGGTTGTTTTTCCCCCCTTTGGAGAATTCTTTAAAAAATTTATTTCAAGTAATATACATTATTTTCTTTCCTGAATCCAAACTCATTGTGGAATTTATTCTGAAACATCTTACTTAGTTGCAATTTTTAAATATAGGAAAGCACAAATTGCCCTGTGTACATGTGTGAATGCACAGATGGTGTGACTCTACTTTGTGTACAACCAGAGAAACAATAGCTGTACTCCATTTGTGTTCAATGAATCAAAATTAAATAAATTTAAAAGAAAAGAAAATCATTAATCCCAATATTTATAAATAAATTTTATCACCACACTACCAGAAAACTTTCAGCAATCTTCTGGATATAAGTATATGTAAACAACATATGGATTAACTATGTTATATATTATGATCCCTTTTAAAATTTAAAATATTTGTAAAAATAATGCACATCATTAGTGTTTTACTGTGTGTTAATAATATTGCTACTCAATTGAGGAATTAGTGGCTCAACATAACCTTAATTTCAAGCTCATGAAAGTCCCAGGATGGGGTAGATGTGATAATGATGCTCTGATCCACACAGATATTCATGGATCCAGGCTGGGGGAGGCCCTCCCACCCTCAGCAACCCCCTCCCAACTCGCAGTGTGGGAGGGATCACAGCGTAGATAGGCCTGCAGAAGTTCTTATAACCCAGGTATGGGAAGAGCTGTCCTTCTGTCTTCCTTTCATTAGCCTGAATTGAGTCAAAGACTGTATCTCACTGCAGAGGGGGCAGAGAAGCAGTCTTGCAGGTGTGGCAGCCCCCATCCTCTATTGGATCTGAGATACCTGATTATGCCTTAACTGTGACTTAAAGCTTCTCCCAACTTGATCTTCTGCTGCTTGGGGTCTCCATGCAACCACCTTTTCTAAATTTTCAATACCTCACAGTTTTGGTCTGCTTGTTCCCTTCGTTTGCAATCATATCTACATTCTCCTCCTCCTTTCCCTAATAACATGCTCAATCGGCAACCACCAACCTGCATGCATCAGGAGAATTTGGTCTTTGAGCCTCTTCCCTGAGAGTTTGAGGCCTGGCAGGCCTCTGGATTGCCTGCCAAGTTCTGCCAGCTCTGCAGTTCCACCAAATGAGTTTTCACTGAGCAATATAGATAAGTTATCATCTGAAAAGTTTAGTCCCCTTGGCATTAAGAAATGCCATATATTTTTGGATTCTTTGATGGCAGCACCTTACTTCAGGTACCTAGTTTATATGAATTGAAATAATTCTAGCTGCTCTAATAAATAAACTCTGAAATGTAAGTGCTTTAGTATTAAAGTAGTTAATAAAGTCCCATTGATGGTTTTGCTTCTGATGTCCAGGTCTCTGGCAGCTCTGGCAGCTGAACTCAGCATTCAGGTTGACCCCCGTCAACCACATTCAGCAGAGGAGGAAAGTAGATGGAGACTCTCACAAGCGGGACCTGGCAGTGGAGTTCACACCTCCACGCACCCCAGGCACATCGCCTAGCCACTCCTTACTGAAAGGGCTGGATTGCAGCTCCTCCTGGACAGACACGTCCCGGCAAGGATTCTCAGTAGAGAGCATGAGGACAGAATTTCTGTGGACAACCAGCCGTTTCTTCAACAAATGAATTGCAATGTTTAAAGATAATTATTTGGAATAAAAATGGTATGGGTTATAATTTTTATGTTAGGTCAATTATTTCTTGGTGAGTTATGCCTATGTTCACTGAACTCTAAGTCATAGAAGAAATGTGATTTCTGCAGGTTCTCGCTCGGGGTTTGTCCAGAGCAACCCAGGCTAGGGTGAGGGTTTCGAGCTGAGCTTCAGTCCCAGAGTAAGCCTCTTTCAGAGTTTCCCTGCCTTGTGTTCTTACTCGCCTGCATGCCCATGAGTTTCAAAAAATCACAAGTCTGGACGTTGTATACCTTTTAACCAAAGATTATTTTTTACTGAATATTAGAAGTAAAATAAGGTCATTTTGATTTTATTTAATCTTGACATTTCCAATAAGTATCACTAAGATGTGAGTGATTATTTTGTAGTGATATAAAGTCAGATTCCAATAACAAATGCAGGCATGTAATAATTAAGTATACAGAAGCTTATAATTCCAAGTTACCATTTTATACCCAGAGTCCCAGAATTATAAAATGTCTGATGTAAAAAGCACTTTAAAAAGCATTTCTAGTGAAAACATTAATATAAAAGTCAAAGGAAGAGATGTATAATATTTTGACATGTAATACTATTTTGACAGTTTGTTAATATAGTTTCTTAAGATTCTAATAAATTAAATTATCCTGAAATTGTGTGAATTTTAGGATGATTTTATCCATGTAAAAATGATGTGTATGGGTAGCATTAGTTGTTCATTCTATCTCAATTATTTCTATATTTACATAAAATATAAATTTATCAGTATAGTAGGTTTTATATTTTTATACCTATGTATAAAAATATAAAAATATATGTACATGAAAACAATTTTTTGTTTTTAATTATAAAAAATATAGTAATTATACTAAATACAGCAACTATTAAAATAAACAAATACATTAAATATAAAAATGTAACTAATTTCAAAAATCACTTCTATTTTAATGTCTCTATTTCATTGCTTTATTCTTCTTAGCAAATAACCAACTCTGCATTTTCTCCTAGTCACAAATAGTCAGATTAAAAAACATCTTGGTTTTCTCCTGTGAGAAGCTCACACCCACACCTGTCTTTACCCACCTTTCCCTCCTCAATGTCTTTGTTGGAAACCAGCTATGAAGTTAGAAAATACATCTGCCTGCTATTTTTGGTCACATAATAACACACTGTAGGTACCAGAGGTGATAATTCTTGCATTTTATCGCTTTAGTGTTAAAACTGATTGAAACAAGACTTGACAATGCCTCTCTCACCAGCCAGTCATGCGTATCCATCTGTCCATGTTTAACCTCAAGCAACTGAGGAAAGGAAAGGGTGCAGCATCTTCCCAGGAGAGTCCTGAGACAGTGTGGGGATTTTAGAACCTGTAAGTCACAATTTTTTAAAGGCATTTTCTGGTAGTTCAGTGTATTTCTCTCTATTTTGTTCCATTATTAAGCACATGGAATGCAGTTCTAGATTCTGATTTATCATTATGAGTAGCCTCACCAGAAAGTGGAGAGTTCTCTCGCAGTCGGGGAAGGACAAGCGCCTTGTAAGTTGGTCTCCAGATCCATCCAGTATAAGACTAGATTAGCAATGGCTAGGAAATTAGCAGTGGGCAGTTAGAAAATAATAAACATGAGGTTTATTGCTTAGAAATGCTTTATTGTTTGAACTGCTTTATGTTCACAGGGCAGCCTTCCCTGTGATTCACACACCCCACATAGCTCATTTGTTACAAACGATGGATGCACACTCACGCAGCATCACCCAGAGACCACAGGTTGCATTAGGGTTCGTGTTTGGTGTTGGACTTTCTCGGAGTTTGGACAAATGTGTAACATGGACCCATCCTTGTAAAAATAGTTTCACTGCCCTAAAAATCTATTGTTCTCCTCTTCATCCCTCTCTTCCCTCTGATGCCTGGAAACCAGTGATTGTAATACTGTCTCTATAGTTTTGCCTTTTCCAGATGGTTGTAGAGTCATGGAGTGTGGAGTCTTTTCAGATCAGCTCTTTCACTCAGAACATGCATTTAAGTTTCCGGTGCTTCTTTTTATGGCTTGACAGCCCATTTCTTCTTAGTGTGAAAAGTGTTTCATTGTTGAGATGCCCCAAAGTCTGTTTATCCACTCACCTGCTGAAGGACATCTTGGTTGCTTCCAAATTTTGGCCATTATGAATAAAGCTGCTCTAAACACTGAGTCTGTGTTTGCTGTGTGGACATATTTTATTATACTGGTAAATATCAAGAGCTCAGTTCCTGGGTTCTCTTGTAAGAATGTGTTTAGCTGTGTAAGAACCTTGGAAACAGCCCCCCAGAGAGACTGTGCCACATTGTGTTCCCACCAGCATGAATGAGTATTGCTGTTGTGCCTGTGAGTGTACTGAATTTTGGCCACTTTATTGGGTATGTAAGGGTATCTCGTTGTTTTAATTTTCCTGCTGACAAGATCTGTAGAAACTTTTTCATAGGCTTCATTGCAAAGGTGTATCTTCTTTGTTCAGGGATCTGTCCAGGTCTTTAGACCATTTTTCCATCAGTTGTTGGTTTCATAAGTGTAGAATTGTAAGTTTAATTTGTGTAGGTGTTGGACAACAATTCAACTTATCAATTATTTCTTTCATGGATGCCTTTGGTGTCATATCAAAAGAAGTCAACTTTGTATCCAAGTTCATCTAGATTTTCTCCTATCTTGTCTTCTACTAATTTTATATTTTTTTCATTTTACATGTAGCTAATTTATTTTGAGTTAATCAGTTACAAAAGGTGTATGATCTCTATTTAGACTCATATTTTTGCATGTAAATTTCTAGGAGTTCCAGTACAATTTGCTGAAAAGATTGTCTTTCTTCCTCTTTGTTATTTCAGGTCCTTTGTTAAAGATGAGCTGACTGTATTTGGGTGAGTCTATTCATGGTCTTTGTATTATGTTCCATTAGTTGCTTTGCCTATTCTTTAGCCAACATCACATTACCATACTGTCTTTAAAGCTGTCATTTTATAGCAAGTCTTTTTTTTTTAACAGAGCTGGAGACTGAGCTCAAGGCCTCACACATGCTAGGCAATGGTTCTGCCAGTGAACTTCATTACACACTCAACCATTATGGTATGTCTTGAATGTTTATTTGATTTTTAATAGTAATACAATTCTGAGATGTGAGTTTTAAAGCTCTAACATATTTTTTTTCTAAATAATTTAAACTCCATCCATTGTTGTTCTAGTTTGTGCATTTTTCTTGGGAAAACTAAAACAAGGCAGGGAATCTTCTTTATGGTGCTTGTGCCTGGTGGGCTAAGTACGCATTACAGCCCAGTCCCTGGAGGGAGGTCACTGATCAAAAGAGTAGGAAATGTCGAGCCACCCAGCATTTATAAACGTCTGTGCATTAAGTTGTTACAAAGGCCACGCTATTTGCTTTACTTGATGGAATGATGGATGCTGTAAACGTGTAATGAAATCGTATTTCTCAGCAATGCAAGGAATCGGGGAAGGCAGTGACTTTGAACATGGCTCCAGTGAAATAAAGAGGTATGCCTGAAGCTATCTGCACAGCACCATGCTGGAAATTTGGAGGAAATTTAAAGACGACACTTCTCAAATACAGACTTCCTTACCTTATTTACATACACACTGTATTTTACTAGACTGTGTTATCATATAACCCTGAATGGTATCTCAGGTAGCAGCACGAGAAATTGATTTTGACTTCTTCTTTTTTTTTTTTTTTTCTCTTTAAAAAAGGGGAAAAAAGTATTTGGGGGAAAAAAAAGCATGGAAATAGTTTCTCTTATCAGCAGGAGAGATCAAACAAAAAGAAAAAAAAAAAAAAGAAAAAAATGCCCTAATATGCCTTTCCTTTCAGAAAAGATTTATTCACCTGCTACCATTTCTGAACTTCTAAAACATAAAGTGACAAATACAAGTCTCATAAAATATCCTGGTTCTGATGAGCGAGACAGCAGAACCTGATAACAAATACTGAATGGGAACCACAATGGCAGAACCACTCAGCCAGAAACTCACACCTGCCAAAACACTCTTCACAGAGGCAGGTAGAGAGACGTTCTCCAGCGAGGGTCTTTTAACACTGTCAGAGGCCATTCTGTTGTTCTGCAGAAATGCAAGGGAGACAGATTGTGTTTCCAGGCTTGGATGTGCCAGAACTCCTGCCCAGAACACTGCCTGACCGTGTATCATTTACAGGCTGATGCATGCCCTTATTTTTTAAAGCAAAAGTATTTTTAATAAAAAGAAAATGATTGTCAAATGGTAATTAATGGGAGTACCTCTTACAAGTTCATTTGCATTGTCTCAAGAAGTCAGACCAAAAATCTATTTTAAGGGAAGAGGAACATCATCTTTCAAATACATTCTTCTCATTATTTCATTTTTTTTCCTGTCAAATTCCTCAATTCTTCTTTAGAAAAAAACATAAATGCTATTCCCCCCCCCTTTTTTTGTTTCTTTTTGGAACTGGGGATTGAACCCAGGGACAATTACCCACTGAGCCACATCCCCATCCCGTTTTTGTATTTTATTTAGAGATAGGGTCTTGCCAAGTTGCTTAGGACCTCACTACATTGCTGAGACTGGCTTTGAACTTGAGATCCTCCTGCCTCAGCCTCCCGAGCCTCTGGGATTACAAGACTGGGCCACCTTACTGGGCTAAATGCTGATTTCCCTAGCAATACATTGCTCTCATTCAAAGATTTCACTTTCTAAGCTCCTTTCCTAAATGTTCATCCACCCAAGTGACTCATGGTGACAATAGGAAACTGACATTGCACACTGTGCCCTTCAGAAGACCTGTTTTACCAGGAATTTGCCTTATGTGGAAATTTCTCAGCAGTCAAAACACTTGCTTTTTCTATCACCAGCATTACCTTTTAAAGTTTTTCTTTCCCCTACCTGCTTTATAACTATTTCTTGCTTTGCCCTTAACAAAGCTCTTCAAATTTCCTTTTTTTAAAAATAGATTATTTATTTATGACCTTTTTCTTAAGGGTCCCCTACACTTATATGTGTGTATATATACATATACACACACACATATAACCATATATATATGTGTGTATATATATATATATGTATATATATACATATGGTTTGTTATATATATAAGGTTTGCTTCATTCTCAAAATTAACTTTTCAACAGTTCACACATTGAGATAAAAGAGATGGGACTGTAACACCTGTCTACAAAGATTCCATGGTCCTCTTAGAGGAGGAGATAATGCATTTGGTAGAACTTGTTCAAGAAGCCCTTTCCACCTCTCTACCACCAATTTAACCACCAATCTGCGGTCAGGGCTTCCTGTATCCTTATATATCACACTCACTGAAAATAGCACATCACACCACCTCAAGTTTCTTTTCAACTTTAATCTTTGCCTCTTATGGTGAAATGCCAGTATTTGCGATCAATATTTAGATTTCGAGGAGCTGAAACAGTAATGTTTCCTCATCTACCTTAACAATCAATTAATCCTATACTTTCCTTCTAGCTAAGAAGATAGACTGTTTGGTTTTCTTTACTCTGAAACTATATTCAATCTCTTTGTGAACTGTCAGTGAACATCCTCTAACAGAGCTCCACCCCAGCCTCTCTCTAGGTGACAGAACTCATTCCTCAGTCATGGAGACCCCAGCAGGTGTCCCCTTCAAAACCCTCTCAAGTTTCTCAGATGCATCCCCTGTGTTTGCTTTTCCAAGATAATTTGATGCTCTTTAGTTATGAGTGACACCTCCCTTCTTCTGCATTGCTGGGCATTTCCAAACACCCCTTGACTTTCCCTTTCCATTATTTTCTGTCTACCTGTCTCCCACTGAAACTAAATGCAAGAAGACATTTGTAGAGCTATTATTCCAGATTTCATTTCATGCTTCATTTAGAGTGGAGCACAGATAATGTCCACCTGCAGGCTTCCTTGGGGCTTGCCATTTAATCATTAAGATTTTAGACTGTCATCTCTTCATGTAAAATATATTATTGCATGGAACTGATCTGTGCTATCTGTTGCTAAACATTATAGCACATGAAAAAATTCCAAGTACAATGATGAAACAGTGGAAATACACACACTCACCCAAATCTACCTAAATGTGCTTACATAAATAATGAACTTACAGTATAAAATGGCAATGGACATTTAACTGTGAGTTTATATAGTTATATAAAATATAGAGGTGCAAGTTTTATCTAAAGATAAGCTTAACTACCTAATGATTGCTAATCTTAACATTAACAGTAACAAAAAATCTAACATCAATTGTTGTGCTGTGTTAAGGACAGCTTATGGAAGAAATGACCAGATCTAACTGAATATGTTGCAATTACAAACTTGTGGCAGGTCATGAGCCAAACTGTGAAGCCAGTTCCAACCCTGCCACCCAATGTAGAGTGACTTTTCTTCATTCCTTCTTTCCTTTTTTATTTAATTTGATTGTGGGAGGTAGCACTTGCCCTTGATCAGCATTGCCCTTCCCGTCCCTCTTCACTTCTGGTTAAAACTCACAGCCTTTGAGAACAATTTGCTTATGGTTCTCTTCTCAACTATGTAGCAAGAAATGGTCAAAGCCAATGAGCAATCTGCTCCAGCTAATATCACCATGTCTGTTTGCACTTTAATTTTATTATGACTCTTTTCTATCAACTAATGTAGCAACAATGATACATCCTCTAGGTGTATCATAATTGTAAAGAGAAAATATAATTAGAGGAAACATCCCGTTGGTAGAAGAGTTGGCATGTTTCCTGCAGCAAGAACCCAATGCAATTGAAATGCTATCAGAAAATGGAATTCTGATTGCATTTCTCTAATTACTGGTGTTAAATATGAGGATCACTAAATAAGAAGGGAATGGAGATTAATAAGAGTTGGAGAATCTCACATGCAGAATCACACTGAGGATCAATTTAAGTGATCAATTTGGAGATGAAGACTGCAAAGGCTGGTGAGAAGGTCAAAAGACAGGATGGAGAACAAGACTCTAACATAGGTCCTCTGATCTTAATCTCACTCCTTCTAATCTGCAAATAAGCAGGAAACTTTGCTTGGAAGGATGACACTTGAGCTGAAATTAGATCATGAGGAAAGATTTGAAGTGGAGGATCTTACAAATTCCTCATAAAATAAGCCTTTAGAATATGTAGTAATGGCTGCTGGCCCTACAGACACTGCAGATGCAGAATGGAGGACAAGGGACAAAATCCGAAGTTCTGTGGCTTTCCATAAATGGACTTGCACATCTGACTCCAATCACACATGGACTATGTCAGTGGAGGTCCTGCAGCTCTGCTTTGAGGGACCTTCTCATTCTGGTATCCAGGAAGAAGCACATTTTAGGTGATCCATGCTATTCTTGAGGCAAAGAGCAAAGACAGAACCACATCAGATGATCACATTTGGAGTTCCTGCTCAGGTATGGCAAATGCCACAGTGACCCAATCCCACTGGTAAAATCAGGTACAGATCTACCAGTAGTAGGCGCTGCACATCCCAAGACAATGGGCAGGAGATGAAAAACAAATGGTTGCATCAACCAGTCAGTCTAGCTCAAAGCATAGCAAGATAGCCACCTTCCTATTTTATTTATAATTCATGTGTGCTGAGTTTATTAATAATACAGCAATTTAAAAGTCACTAATATTCATTGTGGACATTTAGTCTATTTGAAATTCCAGGTTACAGAGAGAGGTAAGAAGAGATATTTGAATATTTTTCTATGAATATGTTATTGCATCTTCCTTATTTTTGTAGGGAAAATAAATTATTACTGAATTTCTGTTACACTACTGGCAATTTTGGAAAGATGTTCTCAAAAGACAATAATTTTAATACTATCTAATTACTTATTCTATACCCCCTTCCAAAAATAAAACATGCTTACAAAGTCCATCTTCTCTGCCATGTCATGCTGCAGAGAAGGCACTGGTCACTGAGCTATGGCCTTCTGACACTCACATTTCTGACAGTCTTTCTTTTTATCAGAAAACGTATTTTTAAACATAGTTATACAAGGGCTGACTCAAGCATGACAAGATTCACAAGTAGAGGAGAAAAGTCCAAAATTCAAATTCACACACACACACACACACACACACAAATCAGCAAATAACAACAAATATATATATATATAATATACAAATAAATAAATATATATTTACTTACATATATATGATTATTCAATTTGTGTATATATATACAGAGAGAGAGAGAGAGAGAGAGAGAGAGAGAGAGAGAGAGGAAGAGAGGAAGGGAAAAAGGTTCTTTGACAAAGTGCCTGTCATTTTTCTCATGGTGTATTTTTCACAGAACAGTTTATGTCAAGAGTTTCAAAGTCTTGACAACTACAAAGTTCATGGTAACCTAGGAAACATAATCAACAATAGCCTTTTTGGAAATCATGGAAATGAATTTATATTACAAATATACTTCTTCTCTTCTTGACTAAGCAATTATACTAATTAGACTGAAAAATCCTGACACTTCCAATTAGCACTTATGACAAAACGTATATCTTCAAATACAACATAAGGTAAATACTAATTTGTGAAACTAGAACAAATTGCATGGACAGCAAATGTGGAAACATTATTATATAACTTCCACTATTTTTGAATTGATATAGTTATTTGTAAATGATAGTTGTTAGGAAAAGTGTAAATGAAGCACTTGGGAATAAACTATGTCAAAATGGGGCTCAATGCAAAACAGAATGGAAAACACTGAAACCTTTTTTTTTCTTTTAACAAGAAAGTGGTAAAGCTCATGAATCATGGTAACTTATCAATGATTACTCAAGAAAGGTATTTCTGGGCCTCCATACCTAGTACTCCCATGAACTGTGATGATCTGAAAAGCATAATGGTCACTAGATCTGCTGTCAGCCTTATGCACTTACTGCAAGGATGGCAGCCTGAAAACACTTTGACTAAATTGTTGCAATAAACGGGTATCTGTTTCCCAATTATAGATTTAGGGGATACCTAAACACTTACTTTCACTCTGTAAAATTCTGTATGGCAGAATGAATTGAGTTTCCATAGAGATGCCAAACATACCATGTTCATGGAAAGTTGTAGAAACCTAACATCTACTTTGCCAGTGACCATTTCTGTTATACTTGCCCACCATGGCATCTCCGGTTCCTTTGACTTCCTCTGACAGTTGATGGTATTTATACACCCTTCCTTGACTTCTTTCATCAGGAGGAACTATTAGTTAGATGACCAGCCTGGTTGTATTTGGTAGTAACTTGTTTCATCAAGTCTTGAAAATCAGGGACCTGAACCTCCACTCATCAACTCTAATCTCCCATAATTTCCTAGTCACAGTGGGAGAAAATTCAAGAAAATGAATTATATTTTTTAAACTTTGGTTTCTAAGATAATCTATTTTCATACTCAGATATTTATTGTAATTAAGGCTGTATTTCATATAAACAGGAAAGAGTTCTTTTAAGCTAGGTTACATTAAATATCTTAATTTTAAACTTAATGAACCATAACAACAAAAGACCAGATCCCTATGAAAATGATTCCACTGACCTGTCATGTTGATCTGACAACAGTTTATACAGAGGGATGTAGAGAATTTAATTTTTGTCATGAACATTTTCTTTCAGTTTCTTTTACATTTTGAAAGTTTTTCCTCCACCCCCATTCTGAATAAACACAAGACACCACACCTTGGCACTCAGAGATACACACCAGATTCACTGACACAATATATGTTTCAGGTAAGTTTAGGTTGCAGTGACAACACTCATTGTCATGGCTGGACAAAGTAAAGGTGAAGATTTCACTCACAGACATGCTCAACAGGTGTTCATGGTACAGTTTGTTCCACAGTCTTTCAGGGACAACTTAACAGATGCTCCACTCTTTATGGCTGCAACTAGGTCATCAGAACAAGGGAAGACATAGCTGGAAGGTCCAGAAATTCACACACTCTTCTATTCCCCATTCACTGACTAAACCTCGTCAAATGGTCCCTTATAACTCCAGGAAAGCTGGAAGCTGTGGAGACAGTGAGGAACTGTTTGTTAGATGACCAGCCTGGCTGCAGCACTTGGTTGTATCTTCCTTTCAGGAGTCTAAAACTATCAAAGACAAACATCACCCAGGAGAAGTAAGCAATTTGAAACACGAAGAACCAAATAATAATCCTAGATGTCAAAAATAAAATTGGGATTAGAGAAAATCACTTAATCATCCCATGACTCATTCATGTAGAGTCATGGGGTAAGAGATAGTTACCAAAGATGCCACGAGTCTGCACAACCATAAGCCTGATGCAGATTCTGCAATCATCAAGATAGCCCTGGATGGACTGCAGCACAAATTTTTCTTTCTTATTCCACATGTCCATCACAGGGGACTTCTGAAGCATTACAAGTCACCCTCAAAGAAGGAAGAGGAGGCACAGGAAGTTGTGGACTGGCCCCTGAGTTTTCCAGCTTTGCTTAAGTTGCCCACATGAGGACACTGACTCCAGCAGACCACAGAAGGGCAACAGAGCTCTCCGAGGAGGAAAGTTGGTTACACTTGGTTGTTCCATGAAGGACATGGAAATATGACAATCTGTGGAGTTATGCAGATAGCAGAATATTTACATATGGAAACATAAACTCCATGAAGGGACGGTATCTACAGAAGTCACTGTTATTTCCAGGGTTTAGCACAATGTCTGACAGTAACTCATATCACTCTCATGTGAAATAGAGAACAAGAACTAATTGGAGTAAGCAAGTATTTCTCCAAATTCCTCAAATTGTCTGCTTATATGCCTCTTTGATACACAGAAAAGGAGACGATAGATTCACCATAGACGCACTTCCAGGCTTCTGAGAACCCACTAGGCTACATTTGAAAAATTTCACTTAATTACTTCATTTTTCTTATAAAACATCTGGAAATTCACATCTAGACTTCTTTTCATTTAACATCCCCACTTCTGATCTTCCAGTCTTATTGTTTTCTTGTTTTTTCAAGTTTAACTTTTAAGAAATGTGGAATAAACTACAGAAACATGACTGGGTTTCACCTTGAAAATAAAGGGTTGCGTGTTCAAGAACTGCGGGGAAGAGGTGAGCCATTGCACTTGGAGGAAGTGAGGTGATTGTCATAATAAACGGGAATTCCATGAGCAATCCTCTGAAATAAAAGCAAGACATGGAGAATATCCTACGGGGTAAATGTTTATAATTCATGTGTATAAATTGTGAAATATACTTTAAATTTCAATTTTGATAAGTTTTTAATTTCCAAATTTCAGTAAAAGATTGTCAAGTCATAAGTAATAAGTAAGTAATGTTTATTTGACTTTAACTGTCTTACTTCTCTGTGTTCTTGTTTAACCAAAACATTGATTATGTGCAAAAAAAGAGAACATTCATCCTGCATAACTGCCAAATTCTCGTTTCCAGGATTCTGAAAAAGAAAAAGGTTTCTTTGGTTTCCAGTTGTTAAAATGTGAAAAAAAAAATCTTGTTTGGAAGTTTAACCTGGGGGGATTTTTAGTGGGATGGGAATTTACAGAAGAAATGCTGACAGATTGAGTGTGTATAGTTATCAGGATGAAGCATGATGCAATTTGAAAATAAAGGAATATAAAAAAATCTGCTGACTCAATTCAAAATAATAAATCTAATTATTTTTGTTAGGGCCTTGTTTGAAATTTATAATTTCATTGATCACCAAATGAATTAAACCACACCCTACTAAAATAAGGTTAAAAATATGCATATAGTAAACATGAAATAGCACACAAATTTAGAAGATCTTATTAAATATGTTGTTTTTATTATTGACGTGTAGAAATTTTAGCTTTTTTCCAGAAACCAACAAACGTTTTTCTCAGTCTTAGGAAAATTCAAAGTACTCACATCAGATTTGTAAGTCTGATCAGCTACCCCATATGTGTTGATAATTCATCACAGACTGAGTCCAGGGAGTCTTTCTACATCATGTTCCAGTGTACAGAGCCACAGAATGCTGTGATGAGGTGGACAGGGTGAGTGGAAAAAGACTTTCCAATGCATACAGAAAGCCAGCCTTGACTTAGCTTCCAATCAAACTTGCCTGTTTAGGGAAGCCACTTATAATCCATGGATCCATATATCGAATGCTCTCATTTCCCAAAGAAAACCATGATTTGATAAGTGCTTCTCTTCCCAACACTTGATTTTGTAACTACATGCACTGGTCCTTAGAGAATATCAGCTCACTAAACTAAGATCTTCCAAATGTTGACACATTTATTAATAATATCAGAAAATCACACATCACGGATGCCATTTCTGTACACACTGGGAAAAATGCTGAGAAACTATCAAGTGTTCAACATTTAAATGTCATCATTTGTCACAAATAGCTTCATTTTTTTTCTCCAAAGTGACAGATACAATGTGCTCATTTTTGAGAACATGTCTGCCAAATATCAAAGTCCAAACCACTGTTGCTTGTCAGGTTTCCAGTACAAAGAGACTTTCATGGGAGAAAAATCCTGCCAATTTGGTTCATAGTTCAAAAAAGCAAGTAAACAAATGCTTTAAAAAAAAAAGAGAATCATTGTCTTTTAATATACAGCAACATACTATGCATATGTTCCATTTCATACCCAAAATATTTAAAAATGATGTGCATCAGGGTGAGCATTCAATAAGAAGAATAATTTGACCACCTTCATAAGGACATTCTTAAATGACACCACTATTATTATCTTCAATGTGGGTGCATTTTACTGAGTAATACTGAGTTGACTGGTAACTGGTGAGAGCCTTAGTTGAGTTAAGGAGTTAGCTGTTAATATTGCAGGTTTTTGCACCAAAAATGCAGGTATTAACAAGTCTAAGATGGTGCCAATGGTATCTTATTATTATTATTATGAATGGTTTTGCCTCTCATAACCCAGAAATTGTCCCAGGAAACCCCAGGAACCACAAACTGTACTTTGAGAAACTCTGATTTACATACTGATGATATTCAAAAAGAAAATAACCAGATTTTATATTAATCATATTACCCCCCACCTAAAAAAGTTGCAAAACTGATTATCAAATTAAAGGTAGAAACAAAGGAAATAATAAAATAAAATGATTGAAATAGAAAATATAGGAACAATAAGTTCAGGGAAACCTAAAAGTTGAACTTCTTAGAAATTCCATGAAATTGATAAACACTGTAAAGCTATATTGAATTAAAAGAATATTAAGAGACACAAATTGCCAAATCAAGAATGAAAGAGGGACTATCACTAAGGACTTGAAAGACTCGAAAATTAGATAAAGGAATATTAAAAGTATCTTTGTATCAGTCAGTTGAAAACTTTCAATGAAAAATTTCTTGGTTGGTTCAAATGAATAAAAATGACACAATAAAAACAGAAAACTTGTTAGCAATCAGTCCTAATTCAACTGCAGAAGTCTAATTCACAACTTAAATTTTTCTCACATGTAAAATTCCAACTTCATATCCTTTGCTGGTCAATTTAATCAAATGCAAAAGGGTGAAATAACACCATCCTGTGACAACTTTTTTAGAAAACAGAAGGGGAAGGGAAGCTTTTTAACTTTGAGCCCAGCATTATCCCAAATTCAACAAGGCCACGTCATCACACAAAAAGAAAACTGCAAACACAAGTCCAATAGGATCTAGGAGGGAAGCTTCAGGAATGAGTCCAGCCTTCTGCACAGGGAGAGGCTGGTGGGTGTAGTGGACAGCCAGAAGCATCCACCACATCTGAACCTACAGAACTGTGAGTCACATAGAGAAGTCAACCTATTAGAAGAAATTGGTTCTGTACCCCAAAGCACCAGGATGCAACCCCATATTCAAATTAACAAATATCTTCATGAAATGCAAATGAAAATATGCAAATTTGACTAACCCAGATGAAGAACTAGAAATACATTACCATGATGACTCAAATATTAGCAAATCAACCAAGATGGGAAGCACACATTTCTCCTACTGGAACCCTGCAGTGACCTCTAGCCTGGGGAAACTCACCCCAGACACTTTGCACAGTGATGGTTTGACTCTGGTGAAGTAGAGGCAAGTGACAGAGCGTGGAAGGTTATATGGAAAAGTGGAGTGCCTGGTGATTTGTACCATTAGCATTGGTGCAATTTCTAGGACATTGGTTTTGAGGTTATTTTACTATCATTTAAAAAGTGTCTTCAGGAGGGACATTGATGGTGGATCTCAACCTCTTCTTACATTGAGGAGAAGACACTGTTTGTGACTGCTTCACATCCAAAGACTCCTATTTAATAATTACAGATGCTAAATCAATGTAAGGAACCATCAGGTGCATTTGAATTTTAAAGAAGTGTCCGTCACAACTTTCATCATCCGATAAAGAAAACATAGCATGTCTTTCTCTGTAGTGTAAACTAAGAGAATTAGTTACTTAATGGAATTATCTAAATGTGATTAAGCTGCAGGACTTTCAGTTTCAGAATTCCTCACAAAGATGATTCATAGGATTCAAGATGGCGGGCTAGAGGAAGGCTGCATTCCTACTTGCTCTGTGGATTCCTACTTGCTCAGGATTCAAACAGCAGGAATATAGTTCTCAATGAGATTTTTATATTCAAATTACAACTAAGAGGTCCCCAGTCGCCACTCTGGAACTAACTCCACCGGGCTGGGCTCAGGCCTGGGCTCAGGCACCAGCCAGCCAGTGAGCGCAGGACCCCAGCAGTCGATCCGGCAGCAACACTGCCGGGCCAGGCTTGGGCCTGGGCTCGGGCCTGACACCAGGCAGCAGCAAGCCGGGAGCTCGGGACCCCAGCTATGCTCTGAAATCACCATCGCTGGGCCAGGTGCGGGTCTGACCCCCAGGCAGCCCAGCTGTGAACTCATACACACCAAGCCATCAGGCCACCGTATCCAGTTCCAAGTCCAGGCCTACACCCTGTATCTGGTCTAGTCTTAGGCCAGCACTCATGCTATTGCTGACCATCTAAAAACAACAGGTTACCTTTGCCCACAAACATTGATTATCCCTGACCCGGAGGCAGTGGGACAGTATCCTTCTTGGGACACAGCATTACCAAGTGCCTGACAGGCATCAGACTACTGAACAATAGGAGATTTGAATAGTACAAAATAATTTTACTGCAGAACTTTCTTTCTCTTTTTCTTTTGTCTAAATCGTAATATTACGATTATTCCTAATATACTTACTACATTTCCACTTCTTTCTTATTAATATCCTTATCATTCTGTCACCCTCTAATATAGCAGTGTCCTTGGAGACTAATTCTCTTTTCTCATGCTAAAAACTTATTTCCTCCCACTCTGAAGACTCTCTCTTCACATTGCTGATTGTTTCCTTAGCTGAGAAAGTTTTTTAGTTTGACTTTATCCCAATCATTGATTCCTGCTTTTATTTCTTGCGCTTTGGGAGTCATGTTAAGGAAATCTGGACCTAGGCCAACATGATGAAGATTTGAACCTATTTTCTCTTCTATTAGGTGCAGGGTCTCTGGTCTAATTCCTAGGTCCTTCATCCATTTTGAGTTGAGTTTTGTACAGGTTGAGAGATATGGGTTTAGTTTCATTTTGCTGCATATGGATTTCCAGTTTTCTCAGCACCATTTGTTGGAGAGGTTATCGTCTCTCCATTGTATGTTTTTGGCTCCTTTGTCAAGAATGAGATACCTCTATTTATGTGGATTGGTCTCTGTGTCCTCTATTCTGTACCATTGATCTACCTGTCTATTTTGATGCCAATACCATGCTGTTTTTGTTACTACTGCTCTGTAGTATTTTTGAAGGTCTGGTATTGTGATACCCCCTGCTTCGCTCTTCTTGCTAAGAATTGTTTTGACTATTCTAGGTCTCTTATTCCTCCAAATGAATTTCATGATTGCTTGCTCTAATTCTATGAGGTCCGTCATTGGGATCTTTGCCACACACACTTCAGATACAGCACTAATCTCCAGAATCTACAAAGTACTCAAAAATCTTTACACCAAGAATACTAATAACCCAATCAATAAATGGGCCAAAGAAATGAACAGGCACTTTACAGAGGAAGATCTTCAAGCAATGAACAGATTTATGAAAAAATGTTCAGCATCCCTAGTTATAAGAGAAATGAAAATCAAAACTACCTTAAGATTTCATCTTACCCCAATTAGAATGTCTTTTATTAAGAATACAGGCAACAACAGGTGTTGGTGAGGATGTGGGGAAAAGGGTACACTCATACATTGCTGGTGGGATTGCAAGTTGTTGCAGCCACCCTGGAAAGCAGTGTGGAGATTCCTTAGAAAACTTGGAATGGATCCACCATTTGACCCAGCTATCCCACTCCTTGGCCTTTACCCAAAGGACTTAAAATCAGATTACTACAGTGATGCAGCCACATCAATGTTCATAGTTGCCCGATTCACAATAGCCAGATTGTGGAACCAACCTAGATGCCCTTCAATAGATGAATGGATAAAGAAACTGTGGTATATATACACAATGGAATATTACTCAGCCATAAAGAAGAATTATGGCATTGGTAGGTAAATGGATGATGTTGGAGACTGTTATGCTAAGTGAGACCAACCAATCCCAAAAATCCAAGGGCCAAATGGTCTCTCTGATAAGTGAATGATGATGCATAATGCAGGGTGGAGAGGGGGCAAGAATGGAGGAAGGATAGATAGCATAGAGGGAAGGGAGGGATGGGGTCAGGTTAGGGGGGTAATAATAACAGAATGTGTGACAGCCATCATTGCCCTGTATACATGTATGAATGCACAGATGGTGTGACTCTACTTTGTGTACAACCAGAGAAACAATAGCTGTACTCCATTTGTGTTCAATGAATCAAAATTAAATAAAAAAAACTTATTTCCTTTAATTCCGCTCTCACTATTCCTAGGACATAGTAACTCTATAGACTCTCTTCCTATCTCATTAACATTACATTCTAAACCCCTCAACATTTTTTTTCTGCTATTTCAAATTGTGGTCCTTATTGCAAACCTATCAATTATGCAGTAGATGATTTGAACTAATCTCTGTATATTATAATGCAGTTAATATCTAAATTGATTCTATATGGTTTAAGGACAATACTGTTTATATGGGATACTGTTAATAATAATCTCTTCAAGGTGAGGAATTGGAAATCTGCAGGGACACTATAAGTCTTTACAGGGAAACTGGAATCTCTATGATTCGCATTACTAGAGGGGAAGATACACAAGCAACATGAGAAAACATGGGAAGAAAGTGTCCCAAACAGACCTAGATGATATATCAAGAGAACCCAAAGACAACATGGTTGAAGGAATGTCAGAAAGGGAGTTCAGAATGTTCTTAGTTAAAATGATCCAAGAAGAGAATGATGTGATGAGAGAGCAAATTCATGCTATGAATAATCACCTAATAGAGCAATTGCAGGAAGCAAAAAATCATTTCAATAAAGAGATAGAAGTTCTGAAAAAAACAATCAAACAGAAATCCTTGAAAGAAACAAGGAAATGAAGGAAACAATAAACCAAGTTAAAAACTCAATAGAAAGCATAATCAACAGAATAGATCACTTGGAAGACATAACCTCAGACAAAGAAGAAAAAAGATTTAATCTTGAAAACAAAGTTGAACAAACAGAGAAGATGGTTAGGAATCATGAATGAAACCTCCAAGAAATATTGGACATCGTGAAGAGACCCAATTTAAGAATTATTGGGATTGAGAAAGGCACAGAGATACAAACCAAGGGAATGAATAATCTGTTCAATAAAATAATATCAGAAAATTTCCCAAATATGTCAAATGAGATGGAAAATCAATTACAAGAGGCTTACAGGACACCAAATGCACAGAATTACAACAGATCCACACCAAGACACATTATAATGAAAATACCTAACAAACAAAATAAAGAGAATTTTGAAGGCTCCGAGAGAAAAGCATCAGATTACCTACAGGGGACACCAATACAGATATCAGCAGATTTCTCAGCCCAGATCCTAAAAGCAAGAAGGGCCTAGAACAACATATTTCAAACTCTGAAAGAAAATGGATGCCAACCAAGAATCTTATACCCAGCAAAACTTACCTTCAGATTTGATGATGAAATAAAACCCTTTCATGATAAACAACAGCTTAAAGAATTCACAAAGAGAAAGCCTGCCCTACAGAACATTCTCAGCAAAATATTCCAAGAGGAAGAAATGAAAAATAACAATGTAAGTCAACATGGGGAGGAATTACCCTGAAGAAATAGCCAATCAAAGGAGGAAACAAAGTTAAGTTAAAAGCCCAAAAAAAGCTAAAATGACAGGAAATACAAGTCATATCTCAGTAATAACCCTGAATGTAAATGACCTAAACTCATTAATCAAAAGACATAGGCTGGCAGATTGGATTAAAAAGAAAGACCCAACAATATGCTGCCTTCAAGAGACTCATCTCATAGAAAAACATGCCCACAGACTAAAGGTGAAAGGTTGGGAAAAAACATACCATGCACATGGACTGAGTGAAAAAGCTGGGTTTTCGATCCTCATTTCAGATAAAGCAGACTTCAAGTCAAAGTTAGTCAGAGGGATAAAGAAGGACATTTCATACTGCTTAAAGGAAGCATAAATCAGCACGACATAACAATCATAAACATTCATGCACCAAACAGTGGCGCATCCACGTACGTCAATCAGATCCTTCTCAATTTCAGGAACCAAAT
>JAJEJO010000207.1:690329-726919 GCA_020662805.1 Glaucomys volans
TTTTTTTTTTTTAAAAAAAAAACAAAAATGTGAAGACATTTAATTATTTTTCAGTTGATTTCCTCTGCACCCCATGTGATGAAAATCAGATGTTATTAATGACTGTTTTTCTATGTTGGTTCTTCCTGACTAAGCCCTCTGAAACCCACCTAGTTCTTAGTGGTCTCACCACCAGCACTCCAAGTGTGATATTCATTTAGAAGCACATGCCTTGATTTTTACCAAGGAATAGAGACCTTTTGCAGGTCAAAAAATTTCCAGTATGAAATTCTACTTGGCAAAATATGATGAATAAAATTGCTACAGTATCTGGATACAAAGTTTTAAGAGTAGTTATTATTGTGTGCAGATGCATCTATGTGACATTCCACAGTTCTTATTTTCACTTCATTAAGATTCATTTTAGTGACGGTGCTGGCCTGTAATCCCAGGGACTTGGGAGGCTGAGGCAGGAGGATTGGGAATTCAAACCCAGCCTCAGCAACTTAGTGAGGCTGTAAGCAACTCTGCAAGACCCTGACTCTAACAAAATACAAAAAAAGTGCCCCTGGGTTCAATCCCTGGTACCAATAACACAAAACAAAACAACGACAACAACAACAAAGACCCAGAGCTTCATTTTAGTCATGTGGATGTGTGCTCCAGTCACCTAAAAAGGTCTGGAGCTCATGGAGGATGGAAGGCACTTCTCCTCAGCATCATCTCTCTAGGATGCACACAGGAGTGACTGGAGAATTGAATGGTGAAGAAAGGTTTTGTGAAAGAGGCTTTCTATGAGAAATAGCCTACACTTAACCAGTCATTCCAGCCAGGTTGCAGGAATAAGCACACAGATGTGGACATAAATACACCATTGAGGACACAGCAGTTAGACTTGCATATTTAAATTAAGAAACAATTTGAATAAACAAAATAGAATGTTATGAGATGCTTGGATAACAGAATAGGGATTTTAATTTTAATCTCAAATTTTGGATGTGATCATTTCAGTATTTTAGGATGATTCATCTGTAATGTACCACAGTGTTCAGCCCGTGAAAAGAGGAGAGACTATAAGGACATTATTAATATATTGTTGGATTAAAAAATTATGACATGTAGTGCTGAACTTGAGTTCATTATTTAGCAAACTAAGACCTTGAGGACTGAGTAGTTAAGTTGCTTGACCAAAACCATGTTCTATAATTCTTAAAATGTCCTCAGTAACTAACTGCACACCCTGTACAATCAGGTGGATAATCCAAAGTTATGAGCTGTTTGCAATGTGTTTAAAAGGTGTTTATTCTAAGTCTAGAATAACTGGTTTTCAGGTTTAGTATTTAATTTACCCCTTCTCATTTGTGTGCTTGATTCCTGCATCACCTGCCTTCTTGAGGTTTCAAAGCGTGTGTGCTTCTGTGGGGTTTTTGGTGGTGTGTCTGAAACCTTAAATGGACTTTCAAGCATCAACTAAAACCGTTAAAAATGCCTGTATTTTAACTTTATTTTCTCTCTTCCCCTTTTCAGTATTTTTCCACCTTTAATTGTACATGTTTTTGTTCCCATAAACACTTTGCTATGAAGTAATTCTGTTAGTCGGAGTTGGACTGTAGGAGCCTGCTGTCTATGCCCACCTCCCTCACAGCTGCCTGGGGACTTTCTATCGTCACCTGCACCCTGGAATTAATAAGTTTCGGACCAAGAGGAGGTTCTCTCTGTCTCTCTATCTTCCTCCCTCCCTCCCTTCCTCCCTTCCTTCCTTTCTTCCTCTTCCTTCCTTCCTCTCCCCTCCTTCTTTTCCTGATATTTTTTCTCTTCTCCACGTTACTGGTAACAACACTGGAAACAGAGACGACAGGCTTGTGCCCTAGCTGTGTCCTCACATGGCAGACAGCCAGCTAGCTCCTCTCGTTACAGCAACAGAAAACAGATTGAAATGTTGTGCTCCCCAGGGAGATTCTCCAGCGCCATCGGAGAGTCAGCCTCACCCCAATCCCAAATCCCCTCCCTATAGCCCCACCCCAATCCCAAATCCCCTCCCTATAGCCCCACCCTAATCCCTTCCTGCACCCTATAAAAGTTGGTAACGAAAGAACTAATGTGGGATTTTCCCGGCACACCACTTTTAGGTGTAAGGGTGGTCGTCGCTGGCCAGCTAAAATAAAGGCTTCTTTTGGCTTTATGTGATCGGCTTGGATGATTTTATTTTCTTTGGGTACAACACTCTTCTCTTTATGCAGGGCAGTAATTCCACATGAAGCCCCCACCCCATGACCTCCTCTAACCCTATCCCCACCACAGGCCCACCTCCCAATATCACTGCATTGGGGGTCAGGGCTTCAGCATAGGAATGGGGCAGGGGGCCCAGTTCAGTCCACGGCCTCCTGTTCATTCACTGTTCCAGGAGATTCTGAGACCTGGCATTCAGCACTTCCCAACTATGGTGTGTACCAAAATAACACCACAGCAGGGTTCTTATATCCAGCTCATTTTGTCTTTAGTTTTAGACTCTACCCTTGCCCATAGTAACTGAGCTGCCTGCTGATTCAATGAGCTGTTCCATGTTTGTGCCAGGTAGATTACTGTTCTTGCAAGACTCTGCATTCCTTCCTGGGTCCCTGACTTCCTAAGCGATGTTTTAAAATTTTGCATATATTAAGGCGCACTCTTTGTTCTGTGAACTTCTGAGGGTTTTGACAAGACTCATAGTGCCAGATTTTCACTACTACAGTGGCCTGCAAAGTAGTTTCACCACTCTAAGTATCCTCCATGTTTCCCCCCTTCATGAAGCCACTCATGAACCTCTGGGGAGCACTGATCTTTTTATCATAGGTTTGAATGCCAAATAATTGGAATAACTGATAAACTATAGCTTTTTTTTTTTCTGACTGGCTTCTTTCACTTAGCAGTATGGCCTTAATTTTTCTTCTTGATTTTTCATGATTTGGTAGCTCATTTATTTGTGTTACTGGATGATATTCCATGGTTAGAGATGTATCATTGTTGATATTTATGTATTCATCTGTTCAAGGACATACCAGTTAGTTTGGGGAGATTATGAATAAAACTGTATTAGACCTTTGCATAGAGCTTTCATGGAGATGTAAATTTTCAATTCACCAAATTACCAAATTTTCAATTGGATAAATATATAGGTAACCCATTGCTGGATTGTGTTTTGAAACTATGTCTAGATTTGTAAGAATTGTCAGATGGTCTTCAGGAGTGGTTTTGAGTTCCTGCCTGAAATGGATGGAGTTTCCTGTTCCCCTCACCCTCACAATCGGCTAGTATTGTCCAGTTTTGGATTTTAACTGTATCAATACTTGTGTAGTAATATCTCATTGTTTTCGTTTGAAACTCCCTAATCACAATAACATTGAGTACCTGTTCATGCAGGTACCTGACCTTTCCTTACTTACCTGTTCTTGAAAGCTGTTTGCTTTTTCCATTAGAGTAATTATCATATTAATCCCCTTTACTTAAAATTTTCTGATAGTTACAAATGCAGTGTCTTATCTGGGTCTGACTCTGATCATTGCTTTGTCTCTTCACGCTGTTTTATATTTCTTTCCTTGTAACATCTTTTGTCTTTTTCCTCTTCTTTCGCTTCTGTTTTTCTTTTAGGTTGTAGAAAGGCAGACTTCTTCATTAGGTGATAGGAGTTGTCTGTTAGTGTGAAAATGTGTATTAGGAACTGAGGAACATTTAATGCTTGCTATGGATGTCAGAGGTTGAAGATTCTTCCACTGACCTTGACTTTGATGACCTTATTTATTTTAGGATTCCCTGGATACTCCTCCTCAGAAAGACTCACAGGATGAGGGTGGTGCTTCAGATGTCGGAGTATAAGTTTGCTTTGTCTGCTTCAATTCCCTGATGGGCCCACGGAAGGTCATGTCTTTTCTGGTTTCTCTATTGTTGTTGTTTGTTTTAAATCTTTTTCTTATTGTAAAAGTGGAAGTGATGACTCCTGAGCTCTTTATGTACCCCAGCTGAAACTAGAAGTCTCCACTTTTCAATCCATGTAAAGAAGGGGGTACTCAGTACTGCGATGCTGCCTCCAGAAATACTCTCTCAGCTCAACTTCTTGCAGGAGTTGGTGACTGAATAATTAAACACCACTTTAAGCAGAACCATTTTAAGAGTTACTTACCATTTTTTGCATAGGTTGTCTAGCACTTTAGTTTAAATGTAGGCCTTAACAAACTTTGCTGTAAACTTAAGTACTTCTAAATAGACAACCAGCATTATGCCAATAAATAAATAATTTTCCACAGCATTGTTTGGGGAATAATTCTTAAGAAAACTGAAAATTTTCATATAGATGGATTATTTTGCAGCTGCAGATTGTATTCTATTGTTTCTTGTTTTGCTGTAAATAATACTAAACTCTTTGAAATATAGTACTTTTAATAGGTTTTGAAATTTCTTAAGAAAGGAATAGCTATTGTTATTAAGGGTATTTTGAAATATGTTTTGATTTTGGAAATTTTTATTCTATATTAACTTACTAAAATATATGGATTGCATGAAATTCAATAAGCAGATATTGAAGAAATAAGTCCTTGAAAATGAGATAAACAGTGGGTCTTAAAAAGATAGAAATTAAAATTAATTTCTTAAGTGGAAAAAGTAAAAATTATCTAGATTACATAAGGTTTATCAGCAAAATTTAATCACAGAATATGCAGAAGAAAGAGCTGTAGGGTGGAAGGACCAAGTGCACCACACTGACCAGGAGAGCAGTTCCCAGGCCATTCCCCAGTGATTTCCCATCAGGAAACAGCAAACTGCCACATGCACACACAATCTGCACGAATTCTCCACCGTCCTTCATGAGTCTTCACCCTCAAATAGCCACAGACCCCTTCCTGTAGGCATCACTGGAGAGGAAGAGAGAACAGAAAACAAGCACAGCCATTTCTCATTCATACACAGGTAATTCAGTTAAGGAAGAAGAAAAGCAATAAATATTGTTCTAGTTAGGATTCTGAAAATTATGTGAGAATGTATTGTGTCTTTAAAACCAAAGAGAATGTCACAAAAATTAAGTCTTTAGAAAAAGCCAGGATCAAAATTAGCTGATTTCTAGACTAAAAACTTAATCAGGGAAAATTGTATGGTTGTTTTTTGTGTACAGAGGAAAAACGTATATGGGGAAAAAAAAGTATGAGAGAGAAAAATAGTCCTGAAGTTTAGGAGAACTTAGAATTCTGAATCAGGATGTTAAAAATATTAGATGAAAATTTAGTGAAAAGAGAAGGGACGGTTGACAAGGAATAAAATATAAGAAAATCACTGAAGGTCGAAAGACCCGTCCATGAATGCTAAATTGGAAGGACCATGGAGCGTTGTGCTGCATACAATGGTGGCATCAGGGGTCCTTACCCAGGGAGAAATACTTTTAAGGCCCTGGATTTTACCATTACCACAGCCCTGCCATTTTCCACTTGGCTTGACTGTTCCTTCCAAGGAGGTTCAGCATATTTTCCTTTTCTTTTCCATTAGATCCAACCATGTGACTCATTTTGTCCAACTGAGACACATCTGCTCAGTTGGTCTGGCTGCCTCCTACCGCAGCTGGTACCTCTAGAAAGTTGTTCCAAGGAAAACTCAAGGACACTGGGAGGAGGGTGGAAACCACCTCAGGAAGAGCAGGCCACCGGGCAGGGTTGACTTCGCCTTCACTTGACCTGTGAGTCTGTGAGTGTAGCTATTGTTCTAAGCTACTACGTTTTGGGTAGGTTTTCCACAGAAATGGTTTGTGGTAGTACCTAACTGATATCCCTAGACTCAATCCTTATACTTTTAGAGAATATTCAGCATCAAGTAATGTAAAATTTTCTTGAGGTAGAGAGATTAAAAAAAAGATTGCTTTTTAAAAAATAACTATGGTATATATACACAATGGAATACTTGAATAATGAAGAAGAATAAAATTATGGCATTTGCAGGTAAATAGATGGAATCAAAGAATATCATGCTAAGTGAAATAAGCCAATCCCCAAAAGCCAAGGGCCAAACATTTCCCTGATAAATGGATGATGATACATAATGGGGGTGAGGGGTAGGGGGCAAGAAAAGGATGGAGGGACTTTAGATTAGGTAGAGGGAAATGAGAGTGGGGAGCAGGAGGGGGTATGAAAGATGGTGGGTTGAGACAGACATCATTACCCTATGTACATGTATGATTGCATGAATGGTATGAATATACATCATGCACAACCATAGAAACAAAAAGTTGTACCCCATTTGTGTGCAATGAATCAAAATGCTGTCTGTAAAAATAAAAATATAAAAAAACCTTTACAAATGAAAAGGAATAAGAATTTTCATGAGTAAGAATGAATTTTAGATGACACAGGAGTTGGACCTCCAAATATGCAAGAGAAAATGTTTTTCCCCCATGGAAGTTTATATCAAGCAAATCTATAAATCAAAATCAAAAGGCAAAGTCACATTCAGTCATGTAAGAATTCACAGTATGAACTCGGATTTCCTTTCCATAAAACAAAACAAGAAAACTTGACTTGATCCTGTAAATTGAGAAAGAAAACCTCTAAAACAAAACAATGTGCCACAAAAAGTTACAGAAATAATTTAGAATTTCAAAAGGCGTCTTTATTATGAGAGATGTTATACCAGGTCTGAAAAGGAATTGACATAAATGAGTGTTTTAATGTCATGTACAAATAATGGTTTCAAATAAAAAATGGAATAAAATTCAAACAGTAGTGATAATACATCAGTTTAAAAGGTATAATGCTAATGCTCCTACATAGTTTCAAGAAGGGGAAATAAAATAAAATAAAATAAAATTCTGTTTTACAAATGAAATAAACCAATGAGAGTTAAAATTTTAAAATATATGCTTGGAACCTTCTCTTTTAAGTATCATAGATAACATAAAAGAAATGAAGTCAGATTTCATCAGTTAGGTATGTATCCAGCAGTATTAGCTTCACCATACCAGGGTAACCTGCACTGCTTATCAACTCTTAGAATCAGTCTTCAGTCCAAAGAAGGAAGATAAAATTAGAAAACAGAAGAAGAGTACCCTCAGTCTGGATGGTAGAAATATAATTTAACTTCATCCTATGTATGCATTTTCTAACCGCATTTCACCTCTTATTTTCGCACTGTGACTGTCTGGTCATTGGTTTCCAACTCTCTGCTCCTGCAAGCAGCACAACCTACTAAAGCCGGAGTTTGCTTCTGCAGAAAAAGCACAAAGTCATCCATGGTAACACTGGTCAGTGTCTAACCCTTGATCTTCATGGAGACAGCAGATCCCTCCAGTGACTTGGATGGTCTCCTCTAGGTCTGTGCCTTCGACTACACTTCATATAGTCTGGTTAGTGTCTCTGTGGTCTCACCGTGCTCATTTTATCAGTTACTCAAACAGCCCATGGTTCCTTCTGCCTCAGGACATTTGCTCATGTTGATCTCTCTGCTCCCAGGCCATACTCTGCTTTCCTAACCATTTCTCGTGACAGTGTCAGATGGCACTTCTACCACCTGTTCAAATTAAGATAAACACTTGTAAATGTCACACTGCTTCGCTTCCTTTCTTAGAATTCAAGACAGTTTATAATCAAGCATTTCCAAGTGTCAGCACTGAATTGCTGTCTCTCTTTCCCTCTAAACAATAATGTTGATAGTAACAAATGACATTTATTGAGACTTTTTATGTGTCATCTCCTGCTGTCAGTAGACTAATATGTATTTTATCTTTATCTTGACAACATAAAAATAAAGTTATAGCTGACAAATTCTGTTAAATAGAAAAGGGAGAAGGAGGGCTAAAAATGATAATCCTGTGTTACCTGTCAGCGTATACCATTAGAGCCCACAGAAGGTACTGGAGTTTTATGAAACAATAGATGTTCCATTGCACAAAATCACAAAATAAAAGGAAAGAGTCTTAAAACAACAATTAAATGATTAGTCTTTGGAGGGGGAATTGAAGCCAAATCCTTTTACATCATAGCAGATGGTGTACACTGCTACATCAGTGGGTATTAACATTATTTCCAGAGGGAAAGTAAAAGCCAAAGCATTGTTTTAAAGGATTAAAGCTGATGGTTTTTAGGGTTTAGAACTAGAAGCATATATTTATTTTGTAATAAAAATTTTAATGATTAAAAATGGTTTTGAATATTCCCATCTTTTTAAAGTTCAGTTTAAGAAATTATCTCATATTATAAATTTCTAAATGATATGCTATTGGAAATATATGCTTTTATTTCATCAAAACTAATGATGAGATGGGAAAGAATTTAAAATTTGAAATTACTGTGTCATGCTTGCAAGGAAAACAATCTATTTCCATTTATTTGTCTTCAGTCAAGTTACAGAATCTTATTCCTATAGTTTTTATATAAATCGTGAATCTTATTCCCCAGATAACTTAAATGTTATTTCTATTATGGATTTGTTTCTAATATGCTTATTTTTAAAGTGTGTTTTGATGTTTTGCTCATATATGTAAAACAAGTTATCATTTTGATGCTGCTTATTTGATGAGAAAAGCCAACGATTTTCATATATTTACTTAATTATATTGAATTCTATTATTACTGAATATATATTTCTAGTTGATTTTTGTAGATTTTTTATAAAAACAAGAATATCCATATATGTATATACATGTATATGAATATATATATATATACACACACACATTACCCATAGTGTATGTGTACCACATATAGTGTACACTACATTTAGTGTATATAGTGTATATACAAGGCACATTTTCATCTATGAATTTTCTAAAAAACTATGTTGTTGTTTTAGTTAGCTTTTTTCCTGCTTTTACCAAAATGATCTGACCAGCACAATTACAGAGAAAGAGAGGTTTATTTGAGGGCTCACAGTTTCAGAGGTCTTGGTCCATAGAAGGCTGGCTCCATTCCTCAGGGCTCGAGGTGAGGAGTAACATCAAGGTGGAAGAGTGTGGCAGAGGAAGATAGCTCACATCATGATCAGAAAGCAGAGAGAGACTCCACTCTCCAGATACAAAATATATACCCCATAACCACAGCCCAATTCCCACCTCCTCCAGCCACACTCCACCATTTCTGTTAATCTCATTAGGGATTAATTCATGGATTGGGTTAAAACTCTCAGAACCCAATCATTTCTCCTCTGAACCTCCCTGCCTTGCCTCACACGTGAGCTTTAGGAGGACACCTCACATCCAAATCACAACTTGCTGTGAGCAGGTGCTGTGGTGTGGTCTGACATCAACTGTGAATAAGATGCAGTATAAACTCAAGGCTGTCCAGACTAACAGGAACACAAATTAAAACCTAACAGGAGAACTCAGTGTGGAAATGTCCTAGTCATAGCCTGAGAGGTTTCCGTGGTGGCAGGTCCAAGAGGCAACTCCTCTGGGCCTGGAGGAGGAGCTTTTCCTAGGAAATTGTTCCTAACCTTGGAGCACAGAGGTTAGCAGTGGGTGGGGCTGGGTGCGGGAGTACCCACCTGCCCTTGTAAATGACACACTATTCAGAAGTTCAGGAGCACTTGGGCAGAATTGAAGGGTGGGCAGCAGGACAAGCAGACACTGTCAGAAATACCTTTTTCAAAACTCAGAAGCAGGGTCACAGATTTTGAGCAGCCAGGTGAATCATGAATCAAGGAGAAAGAGAAGGGGTTTTCAATCACTTTTTTCCTTCTGCCACACTCTGTCCGGCTCAGCAGCAGTCTTAAAGATGACATCTCATGTTCCCAGTGTGGGGTGCTAGTCTCTAGTTCCTGAACAAGAACAGCACACCCTAGTCACAGAGCACTGTGTGACTCAGCTCAGGAGTCATCTGAGGACACATCAGTCTCTTTTGTTGTTGTTGTTGTTGTCGTTTGGTACCAGGGATTGAACCCAGGGGCACTTTACCACTAAGCCACCTCCCCAGCTCTTTTTTGATATTTTATTTAGAGACGAGGTGTCTCTAAGTTGCTTAGGGCCTCGCTAAATTGCCAAGATTGGTTGTGAACTTGCAATCCTCCTGCCTCAGCCTCCTGAGCCACTGGGATTACAGGCCTGGGCCACTGGGCCCTGCTGGATGCAGATTCTTATCTCTGCTTTGACTGACATGGAAACCACTCGGGGCAGAGCAGAAGTGCTGCTCCAAATCACGGTGGAGGTGGGTGCAAAATCCACAAGCAACAAAAGTCAGACTTGACATAATTCACAGATGGCAGACAGAGGGGACAGGGATGTTGGAAACTGTGACCACGCAGGACCATGGCAAATTAGAGAAAGCCACTGTCCCACTGTCCGTCTTCTTGCCAGCTCACAGTCTTCATTGCCTGTCAAGAAATCAGAAGTGATTAGCATTCTAGGCCTCCCTTACTCCGAAGAGACAAAATGATCGGATGAGGTATTCACCTGGATAAGGTTGACACGATTAGGAGTATTTTATTAAAAAAACAGCAATAACCAACTGCGTTTCTTTGGGAGAATATGAGAAGAATTTCAAGTATTATTTTCTGTTTTAGGATTTAAGTTAATTTTAAGCATTGGAAATTGCTATGTAATTTCACTATGAGGATTTGTAAATGTTTGCTTTTAGTGGTATATTAAAGATTTTGAAAATACCTAGGTCTTTTTTTCTTCTGAAGTACTGGGTAGCATAAATGTTCAGATTTGTATAATAATGTAAGATGTGCTGATTACATGTTTTGCTGTTCTTGTAGTCTAAGCCTATCCAACCTACAACTAAAATGCATAATATCTCAGAAGTGTAACTCACTGATAACTGTAGCCACTGAACAGAGGTGAATGGAATGGAAGATTTCTTGTGAAATATGTCACTTTAAAGAAGATTCAGTTCAGTTACCTTTCTTGTCTGTTATCTTACCTATTAAAATAAAATGCAGTTTAACAGTGTATTCAAATCATTCACAGACATTGTATAATGAGATTCATATTCAAACTGCATCCTTCTTCATAGTAAGTCTAAAACAAAATGGTAACGAACACAAAAATAGCAATAGATTTTCTAAAGCAATAAAATAAAAATGTTTATAGTAGTATAAAATGGAAAACATGTTGCCTGGAGAAAGCTTGAACTCATACACTTTAAATAAGACTTACCTATACTAGTTATGTGAAAGTCAATGATAACCAAATCCAAACAAATGAGGGTTTTACTTTATCTTGTTTTGTTTTGTTTTGTTTTGTTTTATAGTACTGGGGACCAAACTCAGGGATGCCTATCACTGAGCTGCATCCACAGTCCTGTTTTTTGTTTTGTTTTTTGTTTTTTTTTAGAGAGCATTGCACTAAATTGTCCACTTTGGCCTTGAACTTGTGCTCTTCCTTCCTCAGCCTCCCCAGGATGACAGGCATGCTCCACCTTAATTGGCTCCTTAATTTCCTATTTGTATATGAAATGAGGATTAACTAGCTTAGCTCTCCTTTTATTGCCTGGTTTATTGATTCTCAAAATTTTTCCCAGTCCTAAACCAGGCGTGAGGACGCATGCTTGTAATCCCAGCAGCTTGGGAGTCTGAAGCAGACTGGATTGCAGGTTTGAGACCAGCTTCAGCAACCAAGTGAGGCCCCAAGCAACAAAGTAAGACTCTGAAAATTCAAAAAATATATAAAACAAAATAACATGAAATATAAATTAAAAGGGCTGGGGATGTTGGCTCAGTGTTCAATCTTCAGTACTAAGAAGAAAAAAATTTCCCAGTCCTGTTAAGATCAAAATGCATTCTGCTGTCATGTATAACTAAATAGAACAAACAATAAAAAGTAAAAAGGAAGTCCAACTTGATATTAATAATTTTACTGCTGTAGAGAACAGAGCATATGGCCTTCCAGCTTCTCCTTGTCCATGCAGTGCAAAGAAGACAGCAGAGAGCATTCACTTGGCATAATGAGAGGTTACAGCCCATAAGGGATAGGAGAGGGAACACAGGCTGTGTGCCAGCATTGCATGCACTCGGTGACGTAGCTTGGCACTTCCCTGCACTTCCGTTTTTCATAAGTAAACATAGGAAGTTTATTCGAAAAACTTGATGCACATATAATAAGCACATTCAGAAGCAGGCAGATATTTATGATGAATATTTATTTTGCATTATGTATTCCAAGAAATGGGACATTGGGGTATTGGAGAATATGATTTAGAAAAAGGTCAAGATCAGCTATGGACTTAGCAATCCAAGTAGTGTATAGGTCACCTCTTAAAGAGGAGCATTAGGGGAAAAATGAAGCAGGTTCTGGGGACAGGATATTAAGCTACTGAAACAAAGATGACAGTGATCTTTAATAATCAGTGAGGGAGTATTTCCGCATCTAAATACAGTTGGCTGTCTCTATCAGTGTGCTGCAATCTGCACTCGACCAACCATGCATGGAGGGTACTTGAAACAAATATCTGTATTGGACATTCACAGATAGCCTTTTCCTGTCATTATCCCCTAACAAGACAGTATAACAACTGTTTACATAGAACTTACCTGTGCTAGTTAATAGGAGCAAGTTTGAGATGACTGAAAGTATATGGGAGGATGTATGCATGTTATATGCAATAGCATGCCATTTTATATGTCTTCCACATCTGAGAAGTTTGATATCTGCATGTGATTTTGAAACCAATTTCCCACAGATACCAAGACAATTATATCCTTGTATTAATGTGCTTATTTAATGGCATGAGGATATAGACATATTTCTCTTATTTTTAGGGAACATTGCAAAAATTGCATTTGTACAACTTGCAACATCCTAAGTGCTGGAAGGACGGTGTTAAAGCCTGAGAGCATTGCACCTGATACCCTGCCACATCCCGTCGAATGCTGCATAATACAGACCTTATTCATGATGCTCTACAGTTCAAAATGCATATGAAATGAAAATTAAATGTTTTATTGTTTAAAAGACTAAAAAATGATACTTTATATGGCATGAAGTGGTGTGGGTGGGGAAAAGGTACATTTTAGAACTATGTATTATGGACTTCAAGAACATGACTACCTTCACATTAGGTCCCTAGAGAGGGAGGGAGCACGTTCACAGCTGTAAGAATGGGAAGAACCTTCAGTTAGAAATCGCTCTACCTCTAGGACTTTTGATTACCAAAGTCCTGGGCCTGCTTGCTAGGAAAGAAGGGGTCCTTGCAGGTAGGACAGTCTGGAAGCCGTTTTGTGTATCTGAAAATGTCGATAGGCATCATGTTCTTCACAACCACCACCACCTGGTTTTCTAGACAACTTAAGTTGTCTAGAAGCTTCACGTTTAATTAAACACTACATGGTCCTGAAAACACAGGTCACCACACTTAAACGGACTGCAAACACATGCATCGTTTGTATTTATGAGCACAGAAGAGATTTGTCTATATTGTGTTTGTATTGTGTAAGACCCCATTTGCAAAAAATAGTGTAAAAGAGGAATGAGTGTAATCAGCAATGAAAATATATAGTTTAGAAAAATGGTTTTATGGAGGCATATTTACACATCAGGAAAGTGTCCTACACAGTCCTACCATGATCCAGTTGTGAAACACTCCTATGACCTCAAAAGTTGGTGCCTGTCCCTTGGCATCATGCTCCCTTCTGATGAGTGTTAGCATGGAATATCTTTTTTCCATTCTTTTTACTTTTAAACTGAGTACTTATTGGAAGTGAGGTTTCTTATCGAAAATTCAGAATTGGTTGTTATGTTTTTATCCACTCTTGTCAATCTCTCAGGTGATTAGTCCAATTCACATTTAAAGTAATTATTGGTATATGTGGAGTAATATCTACCATGTTTGCAATGGTTTGATATTATTGGAGTTTTTTTTTTTTTTAAATCCTCCCCATTCTTACTGATCTCATTTAATTGAATTTTGGGTTTGGTTTTTACAGTGTTACCCCAGGGCCCTTACACATGCTCACAGTCCTAATGGAGCTTTTAATATGCTTTCACTTTATGTTCTTTCTTAGCATAACAATATGTTTATTTAAATTTTTTTTAGTCTTCACAGATTTTCAAAAGCATATTTTACCATATTGATGTCCACCTTCTTGTAATGCTACTGTTTCCCAGGTATTCTTAATTCTGACTCCCACTGCTTTCTTTCATTTGAATTATCTGCAACCTATAATCACCCAGGATGTTATTACAATTTTTGTCTCAGTCCATTTGCACCACTATAACCAAATAACATCCACTGGGTGGCTTATAAACAACAGAAATTTATTTCTCTTTTCTGGAGTCTGGAAGTTTGGGATCAGGTTGTGAGTTTGTTTGGTCTCCAGTCAGGGACTGTCCATAGGCTGCCAACTGCTTTACCATGTCCACACACTGTGGAAAGAGGACTCTGGAGTTATTCTTAAGGCACCAGTTCTATTAATAAGTGTCCCACTCTCATTAGTAAATCATGGGCCACACATCTCAACACCATCAATATGGAAATTGAAATTTTAACATGTGAATTTTGGAGCTCACAAGCATTTAGTCCATCACACTGATTTAAACAACTTCTTTAGATCAATCAAGATTGAGAAAAATTTAAAAAGAAAAACTGTATTTGAGCATTATTTGTTCCTTTCCAAGGCTATTCCAGGTTTTTGACCTATGTTGCCTTCCTTTTGCCTGAGGAACTTCTTCTCATATTTCTTGTAAGACATATCAGCTGGCAATGAATCCTGCCAAGTTTTATTTGTCTGAGAAAAATCTTTACTTTCCCTTACTTATGAAAAATATTTTCACTCATTCTAGATTTCTACTCTGGTGTTTTGTTTTTGTTTTCTTCAGTGGGGTAACTATTTCACTTTACTCTCTCCTTGTTTGCACGAATGCTACCAACAAGTCTAGTGCAATTCTCATCACTGTTTCTCTGTAGTCGAAATGCATTTTACCTCTGTGGCCTCTTTCACAATCTTCCGTTTGCTATTTTCACAATCTTCTGTTTCTGCAGTTTGAACATGACTTTGCTCAAGTGTGGTGTCCTCTTGTTTTAATTGTGTGGGGGATTTTGTTCAATCTGTGTGGTCAGGAAGGAAGAACTCTACTGCACTCACAGATGCATAGAGAGGCGGCTCAGCTTGCCACACAAGGTAACAGGGCAGCAGCATTGGGGCTGGTCAGGTGGCAGACAGAGAGGGGGACAAGGTCGACAGGAACTTCCATCATGGTTCCCATGCAGGGCAGGGAAGGGGGAGGAATTGGTAAGTTAAACAGTCTTGAGGCTAACTAGTTTCAATAATTTGAGCATGCCCCGGGGTGTAGGAGCTGCCCTTAACTATCCAGTACTTGTCCCTGGGTGACTAGGGCTGGGTGTAGTGGCCTGGACTGTGAGACACCACAGAGGGGTGATTGAAGGTGTGGCTTTGCATTAATCGGTGTGCATGGAAAGGCGCTCAGGCTGGCAGACCAGGTGGGAATTAACTAAAATAAAAGATTTTCATTTCTTCCCATTGATGCCTTTTCTCATCCTCTTCCTTTGTTTGTACAGACTTGAATTTCTGACCTGTATCTTTTTTCCTTTTTCCTCCGTAATATCCTATATGTTTTTTCAGGCATGCCTACTGACAATTTTCCTTCATGTTTGTTTGTCTTGATTTAGGAATTCAGATTATTTAGTGTGCAAGGTCAGTTTAAGCTCTGATATACTCTGATTTCACATTTATTTTTACTTGCATCAATTTCCCATGCATCATCCATACACATCGTGCCCTTTCCCACTCAATTATATGCTACATTAGATGTGACATTTAAAAAATAAATGTTTATCTTGTCCTCTTGGGACTCTTGTAATCTCTTCAGTGTTGGAGAGACATCATTCCCTCTTTCCCTCATCACACCTCGGAAATGCAGAATGTTTCCTAGATTCTCATTTCCCAAACCTTTCAGTGATTAGTTATTGTGAAGCCCTAGAACCAGTGAACTTCTTCACTAAAGTTATTAGATTTAAAAATCTGCCTTTAAAAACCTGCTCTTTTCTTCAGTTCCAGTCATTCTGTTCTACGGATGCCTTATACTTAAAAATAATTGTCAACTGAAGGATGAAAGGAAAAAAATGGAATTCTCATAGGAGCCTAATACTCTCTATGGCTTGGGACTTCCTAGAAATTCAGAAAAGATAAACAACAACAACAACAAAACTGAACAAGCAACGTAACAGACCAACCTGGAGCATTGTGAGCTGCTCTCATGGTGCTCCCAGGAATGAGAGCTCAGTGAGCCTAATGTGCAAACAATAGGGTCCCTGCCAGTACCTGGCTTATTCAGGGACTCTCTTACTGTCCTTTGTCATTTCTGTTTCTTTGCATAACTTCTTGTTTTTATACGACCAGAAATGACCTCATGCAATTCTTGTAGTGTTTTTTTACTATAAGAATCCTATTAGAAATTTACTCAGGGATGATTTTGAAAATTTAAAATGAAAACTGTGACTCAGCTATAAACCTTGCAGAAAAAATAACCACCATGTTTTCTCCTTCCTATTATAAACTATCACCTCATCTGTGAACTATCCCGAGTGTTGGGAGCACTGGGAGGGGAAATGTCCTTACTCCTGTCAACGTTCCTGCCATGGGTCCTACACACAGGACCGAAACGCCTCTCTCAATACTTGTGATGGCCCTGAGCATTTCATTCACACTGACCCAAATCTACACATCTAAAGATAGAAGCATCTCAAATCCAGCTCTCCTTTACATCAGCCATTCCTCTCTCTCCTGGAAAGTCTCTCTTCTGCTAATCCAAATCCCAAAAGACTTTGAAGTCAGCCCAATTTCTCTCAAAGAGTACTTATGCCACTATCGGTCTTCTGCAAACTTCTTTGTCCTTAGAGGCTCCCAGTAATGTCTGAGAATCAACATAATATTCTGATAATTTATGTATTTTTAACCTTGTCAGATAGAGTAGCATTTTGCACAAGGTGATTGATTCTTAATTCTCGCCTGTGTTTCAGATACCTAAGTTGCTTTCAAGAAGACATAAAATAGAGTGCAGCAAATGATCCCAACAGCAAAATTAATAATTATCCAGTCCCTAGTTGGTGCCAGGCACTGGGCTAATGACTTGAGAATAGTCTCTTTGGCGTCAGCATTTTACAATAGAGCAAGTGGAAATTCACAGAGGTTACAGAATCGTGGGGTGCGGTTTCTCAACACGTAGCCTAACCCTGGAGATCCACGTTGAAGCACAGTGCTATTGACATTCTGCCCCCTGAGAAGTGTATCACTCTGGCCACAATGAGGATGTTTTATTTAGTGATCCTGAGGCAAGATTAATCACTACATCAACAGCAGTAATGCTTATCCCAAATACAGTTTAGGCTCTCTTACCTACACCACCATACAAGAGCGCTGACACCTCCGTGTTTATAAATAGTTTGAGAATTGCACATTTATCACAATGCAGACTAACCTCTTTCATCTTACATCATATGATGTCTATGACTGAGCTAGTAAATATGTCAAGCCAGTGCTTTAGGAGCCCCCGGCGCAGCGGGTACCACAAATAGCACTTTTCTACTGGGACTGTGGGAAGGTTAGGAGGCATGATTTGAAAAATAGTGCTATGTTCAGGAAAAGAAAAAATCGCTTTTTATTTAAAAAAAAAATCTTCTAGGTTGAAAAAGTCATATTTATAATTAGCCCACTGGACTAAGTTTAAATAATCCTAGTTTAGATGGCAACTTCCGAAGCACAAGCATCAGATACTAGAGGACTTAGGCCTCTTTCTTTCCCCCAGGTCTGATCAGGTGTGGACCCTGGTCACTTCACTGTCAGAGCTCCATCCCACTGGGGCTGGAGCTGCTTGGGCTTCTCATCCACAGGGAACATGGGGTGTTTTTGTCTTTACCTTCTGCATGGCAGACTCAATGTTCAAGGTGACCTTTATGGTAGTGCAGGGGTCCAGCTTGCTTCTCCTGGGGGCTCCTCTGAGGATATCTGGGCTGCATCAGAACCTAGTGTCCTGGGCCCCTGGAAGCTGGGGGACATGCAGTCTCTCCTGTGGCTGCGAACGTGTGTCAGGAACGCTTGCCCTTCAAAGTGTTCACTTTGATTTCAGTTCTGCGAGGGGAAGGAGCTTCCTCCTTCACTTTTAGTGTGATCTTGGTGAAAGGGCTAAAAATGCATCTTAGTGAATATATAATATGTAGAAAACCCATGAAACATACACAGAGCTTAAAGGATGATAGTACACAAGTACCTGGACTTACACTCCAACCTAAGTATATACTTCTTCCCTTTCAAAGATCTGTTGGGAAAAGCAGAACAAATAAACAACACAGAAAGTGTTCAATTGCCCAGCGAGGTGGTGCACATCCGTAATCCCAGCAGCTTGTGAGGTTGAGGCAGGAGGATCTGGAGTTCAAAACCAGTCTCAGTACCAGCAAGGAGCTAGGCAACTCAGTGAGACCCTGTCTCTAAATAAAATACAAAATAGGACTGAGGATGTGACTCAGTGGTCAAATGTCCCTGAGCTCAATCCCTGGTACTAAAAAAAAAAAAAAAAAAAAAAAAAAGAGAGAGAGAAAGAGAGAAGACGAAAGAATAAGAAAAAGAGTTAAACGTTAAACTCTTCTTTAGTCCTAGTCCTAAAGACTTAAAGAGTTAGGCCTTCTAGCTGTCACCAGTAAGAATAAGAGCATGGAGGGGTTGTTGAGAGTGGTGACAGAGGATGGGAAAGCAGTTACTGAGACCAGGGCTGTGGCATGCCTGGTTCCTGGTAATGTTTCTATGCAAGGGCACAGGGTGCCTAGCTATTGTAGCAATGCCCTGCATGAGGAGGCTCTGTGCAAGAGCCCTATCAGCTCTGACCTTGATCTCAGGTACACAGGTCCTTGGAAAACAGGAATTCTTATGCTAGACAACCCCAATGTTTCATCAGCTCTGCTTCTCAGGTTCCTGCCTGGCTTATAGCAACTTTTAACAATGGACTTTCTTGAGAGCTACACAAAGCTCCTAACATTGCAGTTTGCAACTATGGATTGCTACTGCGGAAAAGCTACACCAATGTCCTAATTTCTGTAACTTGCCTGAATACAAAGAACAATGCTTGCATAGTTTTTACCTGATAAGGAGACATATATAAATAAAGATTGCTGGCATAATTCTTCAGACCTGCATCTCCATCAGAGAGCAGGCTCCACCTGATCCTAGCTTAATCTCCAAGATCTGTGTCTATGAATCTTTATTTTTCAATCCCCCTTCACCCCTCTCCAGACCTGAGAGTTTGCCTGTTAATTGTGACAAGGGATTGCTTGTCATGATTTTCCTCCTAGACGCTATCTCAGTACTTATTCGAAACCACCTACAACCCCATAGTTTAATTAGACATGAGAGTTGATTTCTCCAATTTCAGGGACAAATGGGACATTTTGAAAGAATGAGTTGTTTTCAGGTGAGTAGGGTAATTTTTTTTTATCTTTTATTTTCCACAGAGTCAAACATAATCTTTATAATAAATTACATAATTGCACAAGGAAGTCGATGAGCCTACATAGAGTTTCTTATGGAGTCAACTAGTAAGACTGAAAGTCTGGTTCTCATATTGGATGTTTCCCCTCATGTAAATGACAGGGGCATTCAATACTGTTCTGTGTAACTTAACATCTCAGGGTATGAGAAACCAAGGAACTTCTTCTAAGCACGTCAAAAGTTATTTTGTTTTTTAGTTAGGTACTAATGTCAACCAACTAACTACATAATTCTAGGTATAAATCCAGTATGCCAAATTATTAACTGATAACGTTCCATGTCACTGTCCAAATAGAGAAGGACATTCATTCATGGTACCACTTTCATCATTTGTAAAATATTTTTCTGAGTATAAAAGCCAGTTTTAACCCCAATGATGGATTAATTTTCAAGGAAAATTTCATATCACCATGTTCATACTTGATGATATGGAATGTCTTATTTTATTCTCACGGAAGACATGATACAATGTTCTATTCAATACACATTTACAGTTTACTTAAAAGTAATATGTTTATTTTTCATCCATAAGATAGGCAAACTCAGATTCCAAGGTTTTACATGCTACACATTTTACCTCCTTAGTCATTGCTCAAGTTAAGAGCTCAGAAATATCTCCCAGTTCAATTACAAGCGAAAAACAACAACAAAAATAACAAATACTAAGTGACATAGATGATAAAACAAAATATGCATGGTATCTAAGAGAAATGCTCTCAACATACCAAATTAAATATTCAGATACTTAATGTAAATGAACTACTGTTTGAACATAGCGATGGGAATACCAAGTATACAGCAGTCCTAGTGGATGGTGATTCTAAAAGAGAACACTGGTTTTCTTTTATATTATTGTTAAATCCTTAAATTTAGGACACAAATTGAGATAAAATTTAGAAAACAAATGATAAACTTTGCATCTTTCAACTTTTATTTAAAAGCATAAAATATCAGCAACTGAACTAAACTCTACTTAGAAAATTCTGCTGTCCTTGCTAGAAAGTTCTGGAGATGGGAGCTCTGGCTGAGTTCATTTTCGCTTCCTGAACTTGGGCTCCTCCCTTTCCTCTTCTTCCCTCCACAGCAATGCAGTCCAGGCTGTGGAGGCTCTGACAGGGGACAGTGGCAAGCAGGACAGAAAAGAGATGCATCATCTTCCAGTGGGTAATGATGATGTCTCTTTAATCCTGTTTCAATTAATCACCAAATTCTGCCTCTTCCTTTGTCCTCTCTTTGTTTTCATGTCCCCTCCATCCTTTCTTTCTTTGAATTAATCTTTTTTCACTCTTGGCCCACCAAGCCATAATCTGGACATAAACCAACAAGGGACCACCAAAATGCTTCCCTTCCCTCAGAGGAAGCCCTTCCTTCTCTCCTTCCCGTGGGAGGACCAGGGGAAGAGGAGGCGCCTCCTGCCCTTGAGTATCATCAGTTCTGTGGCCGCCTTGCCTTCCCCGCAGCTGGTGGCGATCGCTCTGCTGAGTTTGCATAGGGCCTGACATTTTACCACCATTAGGCAAACATTATTCTTTCTGTTGGTATTTGTTTAGTGAGCAATATACTCCGTGGTGTATGATTTATGTGAGTCGCCATCTCTTCCTGGTGGCTTAAGTTGAATTATGATCCAGGCATTGCAATTTAGACACACAATGGGGACAGATTACTAAACCCTCCTTGTTGTGCCACCACCAAACACAGCCTTATTCCCTATTCATTGTATTATAAAGAGTGTTCACATTTCTAATGAAAATGTGGGCTGATTTGCAGCTGAAACAGCTCTAGGCTTTTTGATATTTTCAATTTTATTTTCAGAGAATATATAAATATATATGTATACATTATTATATAATAATTATTATACAATCATTATCATACATAACACTATTATATCTATATATAAAGAAATGTATGTCTTCATTTACCCTTTCCTTTCTTCTAATTTTTTTCTCCATCCTTTCTCTCTTGAAATTCATCTATTTTACTCTTTCACCACCAAACCATAAACTAGACATAAAACAAGAAGTGTGTTTCATTTTCATATATATATTTATAGATGAATGCATATGAGTAGGGATATTTTAATATTGCAGTTTAAAGAAAAAATGTATTGCTGCTTTCAATTAGCTTAAATGAACATGCTTGGATAGTTTCTTGGATAGGTGTGATTTTTCTCTCATTTGTCCAACATAATTAGCAACTGTACTCCTTCTCACTCTGAAGTGTGTTTTGGTTTAGAAAATGAGTTTTATGTTCACCTTGATTGTAAAGAGTAGAAGAGTGAGCTCCCATCGGCCAGCCCTTTGGAAATCTTTAGAATACCCTGTCTTCTACATCACTGTTATAAAGAAGAGTTCAAAATTAAAATAGGGTTTTTTTATTTATTTGTTTTGACAAATACATGATTCTGACTTGAAATTTAAATACCCCTTTCTTTTTTTTAATTTAATTTATAAAATAGGCTTTTAAAAGATGGATTCTAAAACACGTTTAACATTGGAAGACTATGGACATCATTTTCATAGATTTTATTATGCTTATGTGTGGTACATGAATTTTTAGGATGAGTTTGTTTAAGAAAAAATTTTCTTCTAGCTCATTTCCAAGAACCAGGGTTCAGAGAAACATGCTTTAAGGAACGTGCGAGGCAAAAATAAAGCTTTCTTATACTGAGTTTAGACTTTGTGGCCGTATAATTTTGTGGCCATTAACTTTAAATACCCAGTGGAGGGACATGCATGGTAGCTAATAGTTAGCCAGTAGCACCCTCACAGTCCGAGAGGAGAATTGTATTGACTGTGGGCTACAAGCCCAACATGGAATAGGATGGAGAACAAAGCTTTGACATATGACTTTGGATAACTAGATGGAGAAAGAATAGTTAGGGAGAAATATACTTGGAGATTGTGGGCAGTATGCAGATTTCTGAAGAAATCCTAGACTGAAGAAAAGAGCAACAGGATCTAAGAGTTGTATTTTCACCTCCTATCCAGAGATCAAGAGATATAGAATGAGAAGTAGATACATGGTAAGAACTTTGCAGAGGAGGAGTGTATGGGATGGAGGGATCTGTGTAGAGGTCTGGTGTCTGAAGCCCAGGTTGCAGGAAGGCAGGAGAGAGCTCTCAGACTGTCCTTCAGAGCCCTGCTGACTCGGGCAGTAAGCTCAGTTCCCTCTGAAGCTTTTAGCTGATGGAGTCAGCCCATCCAGGATATCTAGGAGGATCTCCCTACTTTAGTGAAGGACTATGAACCCTAATCTGGAAATTCTCATTTACAACATAAACCTAGCTAAGCCTGATGATGCACACCCATAATCTCAGAGGTTCCAGAGGCTGAGGCAGAAGGATCCAAATTTCAAGGACAACCTCAGCAACTTAGTGAGACTGTAACCTAGTGAAACCCTGCCTCAAAATAAAAAATAGAATGGACTGGGGATGTGGTTCAGTGGTTAGGTACCTAAATAAATAAAATTAAATAAACCTCTCTGATTATTCCTAAAATTCTCCAATATAACCAGGTCCATTGGAGGCCTCACTCTGTCCCTGAAAGGTACGTATGTTGTGACCCTAATGAGCTCATGGTCTAAGATGAGAGATTCCATTCCAGAACCTTCTGCTTCCCATGGCACTCACTTAGCGTAGATCCACTCTGCTCATCTCGTCATCACTGTGCTGAGAATCACTTTACACCACCTAGTATCATTTCCAATTTCCCAAGAAAGAATTAACCATAGGATAACCAGTTAAATCCTGCTCCTTTATTAATTATTCCAAGGTGGGGAAGGGATTTCCAAAGAACATTTTTGGCATAAGGAAGGGCCAGTCCTCAAAAGAAAAATGGACTACCTTGGCTGGTATAGACTGTTAAAATAAAGCAGGCGTTCTTTGTGTTGCTGAGGCAAAAAGATGTATTAGCAGCAGAAGTCCTCACAAATTGCAGACCTGGAGTTTGTGCGGATTTGTCCCTGAGGTTTCTCCTGGGACTGAATAGAAGGGGAAAGGTTTCTCTGATTTAAATGTGTAAAAATCCAACTGCAGCATAAAAATCCCAAATTCCCAAATGACTGCAATCAACCAAGAGGCTTCATTCACAAAGATCTAAGGCAGTTCATCTCCCAGTGATAGTGGAATCGAATGTGTAAACATCTGGAGCAAATTAATAAAATCACATAGACACAAGGTGGAGTGAGACTAGCACACTCTGCCAGCTCAGCTCATGTCCTGGGCAACTCCTTACCCCTGGACAGTGGGACAGTGGGTGCAAGACCAGATGAGCAGCAAATGGAGAAAATAAAACACCCAAAATACTTACAAAATTAATTTAGAATTTGGTTTCATTTTCTCTGTTAAAAATATTTATTTTCACTCAAGTGGAGTACAGGGACACTCAGATAAGAAATATTACATCCAAGAAGCAAAATGTCTACTTTTCTCCAATGGAATAGAAATATGCAATTTCTACTGGCTGTAAGTAATTTAGATATGAGACAAATTTCACTTTATCTCCTAAGTTGATGCATTTTTCATATTTTTGAGTATATAAATATCGGGGTTCAGATAAAAGCCTAAATATAAAAGTGTATCTCAAGGCTTTATATCATTTATAGAAATGTTTTCAAATATTGAAAAAGAAGATATTTCTGGAGTTATTGAGAATGTTAAGAAGAAAAAATTCGGTGATAGCCTTTAAGGATTTACAGAAGGAAAAGTACTAACATTTAAAAACCATATTCTATAAAAATGCTGACTTGGATCCCAGATCATTTTCTGTACTTATCTACTCGGTCTCCTCTTGCTGTACAGTGAGCTTCAGATGAACTGTGAAAACGAATTTGAGGATTTTCAAGGTAAACGGGTCTTTGCCACAAAAGCAATTTCTACTTAACAAAAACAGCAGCAAAAGAAATAGCTGCACTGACACTTTGTCCTACAAAATTAGCACATGAAAATGAATGCAATTATTATACACATATTTTAAACAATTCACAGCTAACTTAAATTTTGAAGGGCTTCTTCATACAGTGACAAGACAAGTGTTCGATTTACATGTTAACGATATGTTTAGCGTAATTAGTGTTTATCTCACACTGAACAATACATCTCCCTCTTCCTTCAACATGTAAAACCCCCAAATGCACCAATTGCTGCCCAGGGTTTGCAAAGATGAACGGACTTCCTGTCTTCTAATCCAGGAGCAATTTAAGAGCAATATCCTGTTACATGCTCAGGTGCATAGTACCAAACAGGCATCAAACTAAGAATAATATTGTAAGACTCTGGATTTTCCTCTTACTCTTTCTTAAGGAATTACTAGAATCTATAAGAGTATGCATATTTACATATATAATTTATATATATAACATTTATTATTTATACATAGAACATTTACTAGCAATATTATCACGCAAAATTTACTAAAAGTGGTGAGAGCTGTACATTGTTTAGTTCAGGATTCCTATGTTTGCAGATGAACAAGCTTTTAAAACAAAACTATATGCAGGGAACTGGTCTTAAGTTGCTTCATTTTGTTAGGTAATGCTGATAAAAAGAATGATTAATTTTAAACATTGTTATCACTCCATCTCAAGATGTAAAAAGGACATAGCATATAAAACTTTAAATAAGCTAGTTTTATGTAATAAAAGCTCTCAACAGCTTTCTTTCCTAAGGGCTCCACATCAGTTCTTCTAAATATGCCTAATCTTTAATTTAATCCAGGGATCTCTGGCTTTTGAAAATCAATTGCATTCATATTGATTGGGATTGAAAAAGCTCTTTATTTTTTTTTTTCTTTTAAGAATAAGTATGACTAAAAACAGTTATAAAAACAATCTAGAAATGTTTTCTGGGTCAGCCCAGAATTTAAATTTATGTATTTTTTATCACTTCTCTGAAAACCTGCCTTCTTAAAGGAATCTAATTTTGTCTTTCATTTTATCTCTATAACCTATTGCTACTGTCTTGCATGTCCCTATCATTTCTGTGTGTGCAAAAGTTCAGTCACATTGAACACACTGTCATTACTCTTGTTCTTAGGGAGCCATATTTCTTTATTCCATCCGATAGCAGCTTGCTATGTGCCTCTCTTGTCTAATGACACAATTCTAGTGAATGTGTTATCAGACTCTGAGAAAATTAATGGCCAGTGCTCATTCACTTACAGCATCTACATAATTAGCTTTAATTAAAGTCCCTATCACTTTTGCTTCACTTAAAATTGGGGAACATTTTTACTCCATTTACCAGTTTGTTAAAACCATCTTGATGAAATAAATAGTATTTATTTTTGATAACTCATATATTTGCATATATTGTTTCTTTGTAATTTGGTGTTATTGTCTAAACATTGCTAATTTTTGTGAAATACATTGCTCCATCAGAATTTACTGATATTTCCTGGAACCAGTCCTCGAATGTATTGAGCTACATAATCTTTACCTTATTAGAGACTCATTAGGGACTCTGTGGCTCATCAAAGACTCTTTAGTGTTCATTCTTTCATGTTTGTAGCAAGGCCATGTGCTTAATCACCAAACTCTTTCTCTGTAGCTAATTTACACTTCCTTATGATCTCTCTGCCATAGGTCATGGGTATAGGAAGCACATTAATAGAATCCAATAGAGTAAATCTAATCTGATTCAACATTTTAAATAGTTATTTCAAGTGAAATGTTTATCCCACAGATTTCATTTTAGTCTAACCCTTTTAAAAAGTTTGGTGTGTGAAGAAGAAACCTTGAAGGGTGGAAGCAGAGCCTTGACCTTGCTATTCAGGCCTCCTGCTGCATCCCAGGCTCAGCTGAACCCTGGTGTCTTGATGTCTAGTCACCTTGGACCTCCTCCCTGCATGAAGTGCCCAGTCAAGCTCCAGTGCTCAGAAAAAGCATCATCTATTCACTGTCCTAGGTTGTTCAGACTCTGGATTCTTCCAGATGGGCACAGCATACCTTCTGGAACTCAGCTGTGACTGTACCATCCATCTGCCTCTAACAGTTGGCTGAAAACTCACTGCAGCTCTGGTTCAGCAGCCTCATCTGGCGGAGCTCCTAGGTGCTTTGTCAGTTTCCTTCCTCTGGTGCACATGCACATAGCTGACCCCCTTTTTCCCCAAACAAAAGAGGAGACCTGCTCTTCTCAGGAATATTTTCTGCTTGCATATGATGTGGTTGAATCCCAAAGGGTAAAGGTTGGACCACCTGATTGATCTCAGAGTCTAATTTGGAAAAGGGACAAATTAACACCAATTGAGTATTGCCAATCTTGCAAATTTATCTTCAGAATTTGAAAACAGAGAGGAGAGCTGGTCATGGTGTGCTTGGCATCCAAGATACTCAGGAGCCTGAGGCAGGATAAGTTCAAGATTAGGTTGAGCAGTTTAGGGAAATAATGTTTCAAAATAAAATTAGAAAAGGGCCAGGATGTAGTGTGAGTAAGCCCCTGGGTTCAATCCCCAGTACCTCAAATTAAACAAACAAATATACAGAGAGAGGAGATCAAGTGGGCATCTGAATTTCCATCTCCTCTTTCTTCCACCAACGATCCCACTGTTTTCCTCTTCCACTTTAGGGTGCTCAGAGACTGAACTCTTCCTGGAACCTTCTTTGTGCTTCCCTGATGTGGACATCAACTTTGTTTGTTCCTCCTTCTTGCATGTAAAGTGCACATGGTGTTGGAGATGGAACACATCCATCTCCATGAATGGAGTTTTGAGGCAACACACATGAAGACAATAGCCACATCGCTAAGATGGTGGAGAGAGAGGATGTTGTTTTGATATGGAAACTGTGGTCAGGCAAATCTGGGAAGCACAAACGTAAGGTGTGTTCCTGCACTGAGATCCCAACCTAGGATGGAAAAAGAGCCTGAGGAGCGTTTGATGAATAAATAAACCAGCAATTCAAAATGAATAATTTGTTAATTTTTTTATTTTAGCATTATGTTTAGCCCTGAATTTTCATTAACTAATCTCCAGAAAAATCTAATATATACGTATATTCTCAAATTTTATTTTACTTTACTTCTATGTATTGATTTGTTTATTTATATTCTGGTGCTTGAGATCAAACTTGAGGCTCATGCATGCAAAATACTCACTCTATGAGGAGCTGTATTCCCATTCTGTATCCTAAAATTTTAAATTAGAGTTAGTTTGGTTCTTTTTATATAGATTTCCTTTGTTCCAAAATATACCATGCTATTCAAATCCACTGAAAAATTGGTTTGATGACAAGGTGTTTGTTAGTGTTTATTTTTATTTTAATTAAGACTAAATAGAAATCAATTTTAAGCCCTCTCATGTCTTCATCCAAAATTTTAATTACAGTTTGAAATTTAAATGTCCTCAAAGTACATAGCTAATTTTTTAAAAAAGTAAAATAAAATTTGCACCCCTAAAAAGTTAGCCCATCAATTAGAATTATGTTAAATTATTGATATCTATGCAAGCACAAAAATGTTGAAAATACTTGTAGAATTCAAAGCATTCCTAATCACAGTTAAAGCTGGAGCCTGTTTAAATGAAAGATGATAAATCATACAATAAAAAATAGTACCAATTTATTTAGAGAAGCATAGTCTCAGATTTTCAGCCTGGTTATCAGCCTCTCAGGCCTTCAATATTTATTTCTGATTTCGTTCATGATTACCTTTACATTATCTCCAAATATTCTCATATTAGTACAACTCTATGTTGAACTTGCTGAACTACAGTAATTATTTTGAACAATATTAGAATCATCATAATTATGTTCTCTCAGTATGAGTAATCAGTGGGATAGGTGAAGATCATTCTAGGTGATGCAAACTAAAAATTAATTCAGAAAATTGCCATTTCAAGATTTCTGAAGAAATTTGTCATTTCATGTGAGTGTACGATTTTGAGCATTCTAATCATCTCTAATTACTCTTTTATTTTATTCTCCACAATTGTTATGAATTGCTATCATGAATAGAAGTATCAATGAATATTTATCAAGTTCTTATTTATTCTAAAGAACATCGTTTTATATCCCTATCAAATTTCCTGTCTTCCTTCCACCTTCTCATCCTCCCTTAGAGAGATCTTAACATGATTGCTTAAATTTCAGTTCCCTAATGAGGCTACACTTGCTAATGGTAGCATTAAAAGATATGTTGATTGAAACAGCTTCTTGCCTGTAACTATGGCCCCAGAACCTGTGCTTTACAGAAACTAGAAAAAATTGTTCACAGTTCATCTTGGGAACAATTTCATTTGATTCATATTCAACTTACTGTTTTCATAATATCTAATAAAACAAAAATCACATAACATTTAATACTATCATCTCATTTTCTTTATTTAACCCCTTCAGAATACCTACTGAGACTTTTGGGTAGAGTTAGGGTACAACTGGGTATTTAAGAGTCATCTGTGCCCAGTTTTGTCAGTTCATATTTAATGCAGATAAAAATTGCTATATTCTGAGTTCACAATATGACAAAACTTAATATTTCATGTATGTTACATTCATCTATTTTTATACCTACTATTTTTTGTAATATTGAACATGTCACTGCTATGGAAAAGAAAGGGTGGTGTGGAATCAAGGGCAGGAACTGGAAATTTTTTTTTTTTTTTTTTTGGTACTGGGGATAGAACCCAGGGGTACTCCACCACTGAACCACATCCCCAGTCCTATTTTGTATTTTATTTGGAGACAGGGTCTCACTGAGTTGCTTAGGGCCTTGCTAAGTTGCTGAGGCTGGCTTTGAACTCATGATCCTCCTGCCTCAGCCTCCCAAGTGCTGAGATTACAGGCGTGCGCCACCATGCCTGGCTGGAAATTTTGAGTTCATCATTTTAAATGCTTCTGAGCATTACATTTCATATATTAATAAGGCCTTGGTCTACTTCTGCTCAGTTATAAGTATGTGATCTGATTCTGATCAAGTAACATTTATACTGAATCTCCAGATGCAAAAAAGTTTGGAGAAGACCTTCTCCAAGACTCTCAGCCACTCTAACAGTGCTTCCTGATGCAGGTTTGTTCTAACAGGGCTACTTAACAAGATGGATATGCTGAATGTGGGGATTCAGGGAAACAATAGAACTATTAACATGAAGCAATATGGTGTTGATTCTTTAAATTAAGAATAATCAGCAATTGGATTTTCCTTTTTTTCCGTACTGCAATTTGCAGCTCCCTTTCTTAAGGGTTCATTTCATGTCATAGTTGATTTTTATAAAATTAGTATAGCTATTGAAGCACAATTTGTTGTTTTATGATTTCCCTCCCTTTTTCTCTCTCTCCCTCTTCATTTAATTTGCTAATACCTAAGGGTTTCAGATAAAAATGTTCAAGTCAAACAAGAAAATGAATTATTATAACAAATCTTTAGGTCTTATTAAATACTGTATTTTATGTTAATATTCTGAAAATAAGTTTTAACAGGACAATAGCCTAACATAATCTGAAGTTAACAAAAGTCTTTTAGGTTTCAATGATTTTTAATCTGGGGTTAAAGAAATCAATGTGAGTGGCAGATAAATGAGAGTGTGGAGTGGAATGAGGACCTATCCTCTTTGGCATGCTTCAGCAAGGCCAAGGAGCCTGTAGGACTTACAGGTACAAAGGCAAGATAACCTGTCACACTCAGGACAGCAAAAGCACAGGCATTGCAGGAAGGACAAAGGCTAGAGAGAATACAAAATTCTCTTCTACAATATGTATTGTACTATAAAATAAAGTCTAGTAAGGCACTTTGCCATTCCATAACACCAAGCATCCCCTTCCCTACTCAAACAGTAGGGAAAAATGGAATTAAGAGAAGGTAGTGATTTTTGTTTGCTATTGTTAACATATCCCTGGTTAGGCTGGAGAAACTTGCCTAGGTAGCTCATGAGCTTATGATTCTGGAGGAACTGGACTCTGGTACTGGAGCCTGATCTGAGGAGCAGTGGTGAGCTGCAAACTCATTCTTCTCACTTCTTCCATTTTCCAACGATTTCTTCTCTTTTGAACGCAAGCCAGGCTGAGCACATGAGAAGGAAACCATCCCAGAGCCAAAGTTCTAGAGTGAGAGGGCCAGGTATCATTTATTTTTGTTTTCTCTTAGCAAGGGTACTTATAGTCTGGAGAACAGAGAATTCAGTAACCACACATAACAGGGAATGTTGTTTCTGCAGAAAAAGCCAGAAGAAACACTAGACAAACCCAGACAACTGCATTGTTACAATCTTCAACAATAAAAAAGAAACACTTGCAAAACAAAACTGTAAATTTTTAGGGATAGGAAAATTCTAATTTCCATTTACTCAATTGTAGCAGTCAAGTGTCTCACTTTTAACAAACAACCATTAAGTATATAAAGGAATAGAAAGATAGGGCAAATTCAAAGGAACCAAATACACTGAAACTGAGATAGGTATTAGGAAAAAAAGAGAGATACTGAGTCTTCAAGAAAATGTCCATGAGACATTGAGGTGCAGGAAAAAACAGCTGCAGATCTTAAGCAACAGGCCCTCAGCTCATCCCCTTGTGAAATGAGGGAAATAAACAAGTTTAGGGAAACTGGCATGAAATGTGCAGCTCCACCCTGGTTCCACCTCCAGTTAGTTCCTAATATAACCCCTCTGTAAATATTGGACCCTGAGCCCAAGGCAGGGCTTTTCATCCTTCAGATAGCTGGCCTTCTCCCCTGAATGTGCATCTACTTCTAAATAAAACACTGTCTATGTCTCTGTTTGGGTCATGCTGAAATTCTTTTCCATACATGTGCCAAGAATGCTGCTGATCTAAGTGAGATTCCCCTTCCCTTCTGGGAACTCCTGGGACCCCCTCTCCCTTGACATGTCTTCTCCCATGATACAACCATTCCTGAAGAGTACCAGAAATTGGACTGACTGCCAATGACTCCATACACCCCAGGTAAAGTAGCTCAGTGAACTGAAGGAAATCCAGAGAATGACGCATCAACAAAATTACAATGGCAGTGAAGAGAGAGAGAACTAAATAAAAGGGACCAAACAGAAATTCTTGAATGAAAAAGTACAGTTGCTTAAATAGAAAATTTACTAGGCAGGTTCAGTAGCCAAAGTGAGCATGTAGAAGAGACAGCTAACAAACCTGAAGACAGGACAATGGAGGATAGCCTATCTGAGAATAAATTTTTTTTTCATAAAAATGAACACAGTCTAGGGGTCTGTGTAAAACCATCAAGAAGACCAAAACACACATATGGGAGTCACAAAATGAAAAGAGTCAGGGATGGAAAATATTTTTAAAAGAACAACTGAAAACTTCCCATTTGAGGTATATATATATGAAGTACCCCCCAGGAAGCACAACAAAATTGTAGTATAAACATCTTACTGAGATGTAGCAGAATCCCATATGATTATGAAAGTTAAAGACCAACAGCCAATATTTAAGGAATCGAGAGAGGAATAATGGCTCATATACAAGGGAGCCAGAGAGAAACTCTCCAAGATTTAAGAAAAACTAAAGATAAAAATAACTGAAGATAAAAGTAAGTACAATGATACACATAAAGCAAGTATTATTCACATCTTTCTTTTGTAATGCCACTTTATATTTCCTGCAGGATTCACAAAGCATTTGCATGAAAACAAAATTATAATTTGCTTATTTGGCACATAATACATAACAATGTCTGTCAACAAAAAGGGAAATGGGGTGGGGGTGTGTATGAGCAGAGCTTAAGGATGATGCACGCGATGCTCAAGGTAATCACAAGAACATCTAAAAAGCATGTACAAATCAAAATGATAAGTTAATAAAAACTGTTGGCAAAAACAACAAAACCTATACAACATGAGAAGACTGCAATGGAGGAAATGAGGACAAAAATAAGGTAGAAGACACAGAGAAACCAAATAGCAAAGTGGTAAGATTGAGTCCTCCCATATGATTGTGTCAGCCCTAAATGGATTAAGCTCCTAAATCAAAAAATGAAGATTGACAGCATGGATTTTTAAAAGAAGAAAAGAAAAAAGAAATCAGCTTGTCCTATCTCAAAGATACAGACCTAAACATAGAAATAGGTCTAAAGTATATGAAAAGAAAAAGATAGAGCATGCAAAGAGCAACTAACAGAGATGCGGGGTAATTTTACAGACTGCATCACCCCAGAAAAAGGATAACATTTTAAAAGAGTTATCAAAGGAAAAAAAGTAGCATTAAATTGATAAGGTCAAGTCACCAAGAAGATAAAAATTTTAAATACATATTCGTCATCAGTCAAACCCCAAAAACATATAAAAACAAATATTGGTAGAATTTCGAAGAGAAATAAATAATTTTACAATAATTTCTGGAGATTTTAATGCCCTAGATGGATAGAACAACCAGGCAGAAGATCAATACTGAAATAGAGGTCTTCAACACCACAGAAAATCAGAACATAATACATACAAAAACCTACGGAATACCTCACACAACGGCAGAGAACAAATGCTCAAGTGCACACAGATCACTTGAAGATGCACAGGGATCATGGTTCAGGGTAAGTTGTAAGTTAGCCAACAGAAGAGGTCCTCGAGGTTAAAACTATTGAAACAAAAATAGTTTATTTTTTATCACAATGAAGTGAAATTAAAAGTCACCATAAATGGGAAACTGGAGAATTCCCAAATACATGAAAATTAAACACAGGAATGAAGTCTTCCAAACCTTGAATTTGGCAATGGTTGCATATATATGACTCCGAAAACATGAACAGCAATAAAAACACTTACGAATCTTAGTTTGCATTAGAGTTGATAAATGTTTAAGCATTTCTTTATCTCTCTCAGCTTCTATGGCTGTGTTACCTTGTTGAGGATATTTACCCTTAGGGAGTCAACGGGTCAACATAGCTGAGGTTATGTGAGAAATAAATAAGCAAGTGATGGGTTGACCATTATGATCCTGGTATTATTTGTTAACACAATGTAACCTACTTCATGCACTACTCCAAATTCATAATGACACTGATTTATTTTTCTACAACTCTTTAAATTCTACTATGTACAATTAGATATTTAATATATTGAGATTTAAATTTTTAATTAATTTTCCTAAGTAGAAAACTGATTGTCTCTGCTTCTTTATTAAATAGTTCCTCCATGTCCCAGGAATCTACAGTATCCTGTCATGGTTTAATTTTTCAATTGTTCTTTCCAAATCTGGAGTATCTTCATTATAGCTAAACTCTGCTTTATCACATAAAGTTTGCGAATTTACTCATGAGTAGTCTCAGGTGAATTAAAAGAAAATCCCTTGTTGGGAGTTTGATATTTTGTTGAATAGGGAACATTTTACATCAAGGTGATCACAGTGTTTAGCATTTTCTCCTTGATTTATTGTTGCAATCTTATAGTTGTATTAAGAAATCTAGTGAAGAGAAGTGCTACTAGTTCTTGACGATTTCTGGTGTTTAAGCATCTTAATTGTATCATTTCATTTTGCGTACAATTCTGAAATTTGGGGTACATATTCTTTATAAGGTAAAAAGTATTCATTTTATTCCTTTTGAAAATAGATTTTTAAAGCCTTAAATTGGTATTGAATTTTATCATATATATATGACATATGTATATATATTTTTTTCTGTGCCTATTGAGTGAAAATACTTTTGTCATTTAATTAATCAAGATAACAACTTGCGGCATACATTCTCCAGCTCGAGCTAACTTTATATTCCTTGAATAAATCTGCATGGTCACGTCGACAAGTGCCAATCTGAAGGATAGAGCGTGGTAGCCGATGCTTTCTGCTGGGCATACGCTCTTGCAGACAGGTTCTGTTCATGTTCAAGGATGTCGCAGGCCAGGTTTAAGGTTGCTGAGGAGAAAGTACTTCAGTCACTACTTCCTACCACCTTCTGCATGCTGCCCCTTGGGGGATTTCCTGCATTCTAATGAGGGCTCTTCCACACAAATAGCTTTATTTCTTCAACAGTGGAGTGCTCTAAGATGCCATTCCAGCCTCTGTAAAGAACTTGTTTTCCACAGTTTCACTGTGAACTTTATTTTCATAAAGTTAGTCCTCTGGAACTCGGGTCATGTCTCCTGCCCTCCTCACCCCAACAACTTCCAGCACATCTTGGTGGCTTCCATTCTTGACTGCCTACCTGCCAATAATGCTGGAAGAGGGAAAGCCTGGAAATGGGGTCCTGGGGTTCATTGGAGTTCCCCTGAGATCAGTGATGGACACAGGCAGGAAGTGAGCTCTGTCAACTTCTCAGGAGACTGGTGGACAGTCTGCCATTGACCGAGTCCATGATTGCCCCTCTAGGGAAGGAAAATTTCAAAGATTGGGGTGATGGTAGCCCCCCACAGACCAGAGGTGACTGTATTAACTCTTGCTATGAAACTAAGGACTTTCCATCTTACCTAAAGGAAGAAAGAAGAAAATGAAAAAGTTATCAATGTGAATAAGACGTCCATGCAGAAATTAGTATTCAAGACACACTAAGAACACATGGCTGTGGCTTTAGGTGCACTCCAGGTACAGCCCCGTCAGGAATCCGCTCCACCAAACCTGTCCCTGGTGTCTTTGAAGTGGTGAATCAAATATATCTGCTGATAGACTTTGCAGTTGATTACATTTTCATATTATTAAAAGCACATCTATAAAATGGAACTTTGTTTCAGTATCTGGAGATAATGTTTAATAATAATAAAGTCAAATAGGGCATATTCTCAATTCAATATTATTCTAGTTATAATGATTTATGAAAGTCGTTATTTTGGGCAAAACTGCTTATTATGCAACACATTTTTATTTCCAAATGGACTGACTCGTATCTATGTTTAACTAGCTTCGTGGCCCCATCGCTGGTGCTGTGTCAGGGTTCCTGTGTACAACAGTTTGTCTAATTAAAATGTGATTTCAAAGCCTATTTGTTATTACTTCTATTATCTTCTTGTAGGGCTCCAGAATAACATGTTTATGGCTTCTGCAAACTCATCTAATTTAATATTTGCCTAGTAACCCAAATGTCCTCATTTAACAACAGCTGCCCTTGGAATGAAATTTTTTTTTTCTACAAGGCCAGCTAAATTTTCACTCATTGTCACTGCAACATCCTACTCTGCCTGGGTGCACGAGCCTTTCCAATGGTGAAATTGGAATTGCTAAATGCAAGTGGTTATTAATTTGTTCTCACTACAAAGGATGCAATTATTCATCTAAAAATAAAGCTCTCAGAGTTGGGAGAGAAGCAATGAATGGAACAAGTCCTCATAATTTAATATTCTTCATTTTGATTTTCTGAGCAGATCTTGGGAATGACATTTAGAGGCCAGAACTGAAATTATTAGCCAGCATGACCAAGTAATTCAAAGAACCTTAATGACATTTTAGAGAAAAGTGAAATTAAACAATGAGGATGTTTTCAGAATATTTGTCCTTTCCTTGTCAGGGGGGCGCTGTAGAACCCAGCTCTGCCGTTAATGCACACAGGTCACTGCTCTTGGGCAGGGCAGACCCTGACTCAGAAGGCAGGAGACTTGAGATCCTACATTTCTATAAAGTCAGGAGGATGCCGTTGCTGTAATCCAGAGTTCCAGGCTTGGGATAGAAAGGATGTAAAATTAGAGTCAAGTTTTATTTGTAGGATTTGAATATATTTTGAACTGAAATAATTAAGGGGATCTAAGCTATTTCCCTATGTAGGTGCAAGGAAGCTATTTCCTTCCATAGGTATATTTTCCCCTCTACATGGACAGCCAGAAACAGAGACACTATCTAAACCTCACCATATATAATATAAACACGTACTCTTTTAAAAATTCCTGAAAATGCTCATTTAAATTCAACTTTCATTACTTGGCTTTGAATCCATTTGATAAGTTACTCACTTCCTCCATAGCTGGAGAATTGTTAGCTATTGAACAACGAGCATGAAATATTTAATATCTATGATAATACTTTATATTGATACACAGAGTATCTTATCATGTACTAGAGAATGTTTTGCAAGCCATGTTATATTCTGGACTACTGAAATTTTTTCCTGCCCTTGAAATTAGAGAGAGGAGAGCAGGGGGAGGGAGCTGTCCTGGTAGTATCATGGAAAATAGGAGTCACCATTATTTAAAGTAGCTATGGGGTAACATTCCAGAGGCCAGCCTTGCCTAGCTGTGGCTTCTTCTGCTGTCTAGCCTCGTTTGGCTAAAGAAATACAGTCAACCTGACTGACTGGTCTC
>JAJEJO010000207.1:731919-767738 GCA_020662805.1 Glaucomys volans
TCCAATTCCTTCCTCCCTGCTGGCCCTTCTGCGCAGGGCCCTTGTGCACATCTTTCCCTGAGTCTGAGATGTTTTCCCTAGGTCTTACCTGCTTCAGATATTCCTTAGGATGGTACCTTGGCCATTACCCTTCCTTGATCAAACTGTTAAAAATAAAATTTTTCTGACTGGCATTTCCTATCATCTTTTTTTCTTGATGAAGACAAGAATTTTTATGGATATTATCTGTTTGTTTGTGATATTATCTATTTGAGAACATGAATAAAGCCTGCCTGACTAGTGTAAACCTTCTGAACAACAAGGGTTACTTAGTTTCTGAGGAGGTCTTCCCCTTACTTTCTCTCTCCCTCTCTCTTTATCACTTCCCCTCTTTTTCTATTTAAGAAAAGGAAGGGTACCCACACAAACTGCAGAAGGCCTGGCATTCACTGATGACCACATTCATCCCCAGAAATTCCCTGTCTTCCTTCCCATCCTTGGTGCTATGCCTCTGAACATCTTCTGATATATCACCTGGGTCCAGAAGCTCCACCAGCACTGGGCACACAGATGTGGCCAATCTCAGTGCTTCCCCATCCCGTGTCTCCCTGAAGCTAAGTCTTGATTTCCCAAAGCATTCAGCAATTATTTATCCAACATTTCTATGTGCAAGCATTTTGGTAATCATGGAGAATGTGATACTGAGTAAGAAACGCCAAATAGAGAGCAACAGAGCATCAGTGTCCTGTGGAAAGTGGGGATTCATGAATTTTCACAGAAGGGCTGTAACTGCCAACAGTCCTGAGCACAATGAGCTCAGGTAATGTGGTAAAGGAAATGTGTAAGAAGGAGCCTGACTTCCTTGGAGGTGTTGGAAAAATTTTCCTTGAGGAAGTGCCATTTTTTGATGACATTTGAGTGAAAGAAGTAATTAATTAAAACTTTGAGATACAGAGGGTACAAATCCTCCCCAGGAGGAGTTAGGGCTCCTGAAGTAAGGGATAGCAATGCTGAAGCACAGTGTGTAAGGGTCGCACATGGAGGGAGCAGGGTGGGGAGAGGGCATGTGGAACAATCCCAACCCTGAAGGTTTGGCTTCAGCTAGGAACCAAGGGAGCTTCTGCAAGGGATAAGTAAAGGAGGAGTCAAGCATGACTCCTTATCTGTTGAATGACATTACATCATCTGTAAAAGCCAATTGCATTCTTGTCTTAGCAAGTGCCTACTTACAAGGGTGTGGATACTTTGATTAAGTGGTTCTAACCCTAGGAATTTTATGTTGTGAGCACAATAAAGGGGAAGAGCTTTGGGAATTGGCATGTGTTGATCGGAGGTACCACTAAATTTCTTCTTTGAGGAGCTCCAGGAAGGAGAGAAGATCTGGAGCTTGGAAGACAAAGGCACATGGTGGGGACAGGTGGTGAGACTAAGAGGGAGGACACCCTAAGAAATAGGCTGCAGAAAATGGAGCCTACTTCTAAGGAAGAGGGTGGATCTGAATTTTAAGACCAAAAACTGTCAAATAAACATTTTGGTTATCCCTAAAAGTTGATGACAAATCGAATGTGCAAAGAGAGACGTCAGACTGATTTTATTATCTTTCTCTGACCACATGTAGTAGGATTTGGCATTTTACGTGCTATAGTTTTTGTGTATTCATCATGGTAACATTTGTCAACCATTACTTGCAGGGAAATATAATTGTGTTATTGGATATTTTCATTGGGTGTTAATTATTGCATTTAGAAAGTTCCAGAAAGTTAATTGCAGATTTCCATTTAAAAATTTTCATCCCAATTCAAATAAGGGCTTAAAGCATTTTAGAAGTGGCATTTGTGTCAGCAGATAAATTTGTCCGTGGATGTCCCAGGTAGTTTGAACAGATTTAGATGAAAATATAACCACAATAACAGATATTTCATTTCAATGGATTAAGACATAGTTGGCTAGAAAATCTGTGGGGAAGACTGGGTTCCTCGATGGCTTCTCAGAAGCAGGTGTGACAGTGGTTTCATTTAGAGTATTAATTTAGTACCTAGTTTTTTAAAATTTGTACTCAATCATTAAAGTTTTGTCAATAGATTCCTCAAGAGGAAGAGATTCAGTGAGTGAATATTTAAGGTAATTTCCCTTATGGTGATTTCAGCTCTTTTTCAATAGAAGATTATTTCTGGGCCAAGGTAGAGCTCAGTGGTAGAATGCTTGTCTGACCTGTGCAAATCCCTGGGTTCAACCCTCTAGCATGGCACAAAGAAAGAAAGAAAGAAAGAAAGAAAAAGAAAGAAAGAAAGAATGAGTTCCATGTTGGTGTCAGGGGATTACACTAAAAACATAGTTATAAATATTACCCAAAATATTTCGTGTAATTAGGCATCTTTCTTCCAACATTGACTTGCAGAGAAAGCACCTGAGGATGAGGATGAGGATGAGTCCCTGGATTTTCAGAGAGAGAGTGGGGGTGCAGAACCAGAAGGTGGGTGAGCCTCACAGTGCAGATCGAGTCTCGATGGGGATGTGCCTGTGGCTGGGTTGGGGAAGTAAAAGAAGTGGAGTCCAGAGTTACTCACAGCTTAGGCTTGAGTCTTAGGAGTTCAGTGAGAGATGAGAGATGTCAGGAAACTTGGTGCAAGATCGGTTGGGAGAAAGGTAAGATTAATATTAGGTATATTGAATTTTCTTGATTCAGGGAAAGAAGCATCTATCAATGGCCAGCCTTCCTGATTATAATTTAGGAAAATCACACCTATGTGTATCACTTCCTCCTTTCTCTCTTCTCTCTGTCTCAGGTGCTTTCTCTGCAAGTCAATGTTGGAAGAAAGATGCCTAATTACACGAAATATTTTGGGTGCTGGAAAGATCGCTAATAAAACACTCAGTTATTCCAAAAGCATCATGGGGAGGTGTGAGATTCAGGTGTGCAGGTGAACTCTGATTTTAGAGAAGAAGAACCTCTCTGGTGAGACCTACTGTGCTTTACTCTTCTCACTGAGACAAGCAAGGCTGCAGAATGCCACGTCTACCATTTTGAGGGAGGGACACCTGTCTAAAGGGTTGTTGTCCTGGGAGAGAGGTTAACAACTGCAGGGTAACACACTGTGTGCAGAATGACCAATTAACCCACACTTGCAATTAATGGGACACCATGTCCTCACTGTAATTAGAAGCTCAGCCTAAGAGTCCATCATTACATAGAAGTGAAATCCCCTAATTAGCTGGGATTAAAAGAACAGAAAGAAAATTAAAATGTACAGAGAAGGATGGACTCAGAAAATTTTAGAAATGGCTGACTTTAGACTACAATCTTTCTCTAGATTTTAAGGTGGTTTGTACCCTTATATGATACATTATCATATAGAATACTAATAAAAAAGTCATTATATCAAATCTTTAATATTTCATATCTATTTCATGTGGTCTTGCAATATAGATAATTATAAGCTATCTCCTACCAGTTTAGGAATGAATATGTTCTCTATGCCACATTAGTAATACATATGCATTAGTAATACAAAAGCTGCTACTTTTAAAAAAATATCTACTCCACAGTTTTGTATTTCTATGTAATTTGGGGGATTTGTAATTTGATGTTTGGTGGATAAGAAGAATCTAAAATCCAGAGATGTGAGCTATTGATATACAATCTCGTGAACTTCATAAAGCTGAACTTAAAAAATCTTCAAACTCTCAGTGGATAAAATCTCCTCCCATTTAATGTTACTACATGTGAAAAACATTTATTTGAGAGCCATAAATGTTATGACTGAGACATCATGTAATATTATTGATTTAACAATAATTTGATGCAGATTATTCTATTTTACCATATTGTAGCAATTTTCCAATGAATTTCAAAGAGTCTGAATATGGATCTTTGTAAAACTGAGGGTTGATTGTAAAACCGAGGAATCATATTTACTCTTTTTTTGAAGGAGAAGGAGAAGAGAGTGAGAGGTCAAGGAGCAGGCAGACGGTGAGGGAGGGATGGCCAGCGGCAGGGTCTCAGTCCTGAATGGATAGATCTAAGCAGAACTTGGCCTTTAGTTTGGTCCAGAGCCCGGCACCAGCCTTTTTAGGATCACAAAAGAATCTAACCTTGACTTGGACATGTGGACATGTGCTTGCATGGAGGGTGTGAGAAGGTGGGCATGGCAGCTAGGATGCTCAGGAATCACTGACAGATGTTGGATGGAAACTGAGCTGGTAGGACTGCACAGATGGAATGCAAGAACATGGACATCAGAGTCATAGAAACCCAGGCTCTCCTAATGGAATGAGCCCTCATGCTTTTGGAGTTTATCCTAGAATATTATGAGAGACATACATATTTGACAAGTCTGAGATGCTCTCAAAAGGTGCACATATCTTTTAAGAGTTCTGAAGATGGATGTGAATTGTGAAAGCACAAAACCCAAAAATTCTTACACTGAATTTTATTATATGATTGTCAAATAGAAATTCCTCTCTCCAGTTCTTATTTTTAATACATCTTTAAATGCCTGATTAATTTATGCACATGCTCAGTAGAAACAATTTGAGCAGAAGAAATATTTGGTATATTTTCTCTGTTACCTGCCCTTTGACTAAGTCTATCCTCAGGTGCTTTCAGCCCTTCCCCTTGACTTTGGGTTCTCTGTTCTGTGGAAAATCCACTGAAACAGGAACCTCAGAGGTGAGTGTTAGCTCTCTCACATGGCAAACCTCTTCCAATTTCTCTCTATGGATGTTTAAAACCAGATGCAATGGAAGCAATTTATAATTGTTTTCCAGTCCTTTAAAATAATGGGTTTTCCTGACATTTTTGTATTCTCACAGTGTTTAATTGTTCTATATGGTGATCTCTTGAACACACTTTTTGATTATAGAAAGAAAAATATTGTCTCATCCCTTTAGGATTGGAAATTCTCACCATAAACTGTCATTCTAGTGGACTCTAAATAGTTTTCTTTTGTTTCTTTCTTCTTTCTTCTTTCTTTCTTTCTTTCTTTCTTTCTTTCTTTCTTTCTTTCTTTCTTTCTTTCTTTCTTTCTCTTCTTCCTCTTGTTTTTCTTGTCATTTTAAAACAAGTTCATGATTTTCTTAGTCTTAGCAGACTAAGACTAAGGCACATATATTGAGACTAAAACATACACTAAAAACAAGAAAAAAATACCTAATGAAAATACCCTCTGTCCGTTGGGCACACAAACAGATCAAGAGTCACCTGGGCCTTCCGGGCTCTCTGGGCCTGTTGAGTGGAAAGGTCTGTAAGAGGAGAGGGGCAGCTGTCTTCAAGGGGCTGAGCTCTCTGAGTGTCTCCCTCCTCCTAGATTCTGCTAAGTCTGTTCTGGGTTCTTTGAGAAACCACAGGAATTTCACACAGGATGCTCTCAACACTCCTTGCTATGCCAGAATACTGGGCACGTGGAGGTGACTAATGGAGGCAGAACTGGCTTCCCCCGTGAAGGACAGAAGTTGTTTAGAGGTGTTCTTTTGCTTTCATTCCTAAAGTGCAGGGCCCAATTCCCTTAGGAACGAGGCAAGTTCCACCATGATATGTAAGTCCTATGCCTTGCCTATCCAGACCTAGAATCAGGAAGCAGAGTGGTCATGTGGGGGCGGTGTGGCCACCAGCCTAGAAGAACTCTGGTGTGACCAGCTGCAAAGGGAGAGAACTTTTAGTAGGACCAGCTGGGGATTGAGAACTGTCTGAAATGCCTGTCAGGGTCCTCCTGACTCCTGATGGACAATGCGTCAGGCAACACCACCCCTACCCACAACCATTCCTCCACGTCAATCCTCCACAATAAGAACTGAGTCCCCAGTGAGGATTCAGTTCTTACTATAGTTTTGCCTTTTCTGGAATGACACATGGTTAGAATTATACAAAGTCAGAATATACTCTTTTATTGAGTTATTTGCGTTTTAATCTCCTCCATGTCTTTCTCTGGCTTGATTCCTCATAACTTTTAATGCAGAATGGTATTCCAGTGTATGGATGCACCAGTTTGCAAACATATCTACTGTAGAGCATCTGGGTTGCTGCCAGGTATGGGTGACATTTAATAAAGTTGACATACTCAATCATGTGTACGTTTTTGTGTGAACATGAGTTTTTGAAAGCAGTTGGGTAAATACCAAGGAGCAAAATTCCTAGATTGTGTGGTAAGAGTGTTTAGCTATATATTATTTACTTATAGTACATATACTGATATATACTTAAAGTAAATCACACATTATATATATTATATTATCTGTATTATATATAAGCATATTCAAAGATCTATTTCTTTTGTAATTAAAAAATAGAATAAAATCTCAAGAGTTATAGGTATGGTAGCTCATTATAAATTACAGTTTCACTGCTTATCAAATCTAATGTTTCTAAGTCTGAAAGCAGGAAGAGGTAAACACAGTTTCTGAAATTATTCTTATATTTTGCATTTGAGTCCCATGTATAAGCAAGAAGACAACAGAATATATTTAATATTTTTGAGAACCATAGACTAATTATATAGAGGTTAACATTCAGGTTTTACAGATCTTAGTTCATTGAAACCACATATTAAAAAATTATTTGTTTGAGAAAAAATTTGAATATGGCCAGGTTATTAAATGACTTTAAGAATGTTTAAAAATTGCTCTTAGGTATGACAGTATGATTGCTATACTAATCTTTTTTTTTTTTTTTCAATCAGAGATCCCTAGCAGTTAAGTCTTTATGGGTTTAATGCCATGTTATCTAAGACTCATCTTATATACTGCATTGATGAGAGAGAAGACAGAGGAAAAGAAAGATAAACAGGAAGGAAGATGAAGGGAAGGAGGGCTGAAGGGAGGAAGCGGAAAGGAAAGAGGGATGTGGGGCGCCATCTGACAAGGTGGGGAGGTGGCAAATGTTCATGCTGGGTGGCACCGTACTGCACAGGAGAGCTCAGGGTGCCCTTGCTATTATTCAGTGTTTGAAGTAATAAAATGTTAAAGATGAAAGAGTTTATAGGCAAAACAAGATCTTTGTTTTCTGAGTCATTCTGAGCAAACACAGGCATTCCCACTGTCCTCTCCTCTGCACCCTTGCCCTCCACTTAGTGAGGATGGCCTTGTGACAAAACAGAGCAGATGTGTACTAACAAGTAGTAGATGTCTCCCTGAATGTGCAAGTCAATAGGCAGCAGCAGTTCAGGTCAGTTTCACTTTGGTGACAAGGCTAATTATGGCTCATAGGTGGTAATGGGAAGTGAGAAGTCAATTTCATGACATTCCCAAGGCTGACCTCAGACATCGCTGCTTCTTTACCTAATTAAGAGCTTCCCTGTGAGAGGAGAAGGGGAGGGAAGGAGCCAACAGCAGATTGCCAGGCCACCAGCAGAGCAACTGGTCAAAGAACTTCATGCTCAGAGAGCTGGACATCTTGTGGGGATGCATCTGGAGAGATAAAGAGGGAAAGGGTGAACAAGAGGGAGGGAGGGAAGGGAAGAGGGGAAGGAAAAGAACCTACCTCTCTTTCTTTCTTTTTTTCGTTGACAATGGCAAACCATTTCTTCCAGCCTGACCATGGCCTCCCAGGAATACCAGCACCATTAGATTCTGAAAGACACCACTCTAAACATCAGCTGGATTCAGTACAAAATGGCTAAATTTAGGTCCCAAAGGCAACTGTAATCAATGCAAAATAGGATTCCAGAGGTTCCAAGTTCCACACTCACATTGAATGACTCAGATTTTAAAGCCACAATGAATATTTCATAAATCATTGATAGCATTGTTTAAGAACAAAATGATGATTGCCTGAATTTAAAACTCATCTAGTTCAAGACTCTGGAGTTGCCTCATTCATCTGTCTGCCTGGAAAAGATGTGAGATTTCAGAGGAAGCTAGAATTCAACAGGTCCTAACGCAATTCTGATTACATGTTATTTTTCCTAGGCTTGCTCTCTCTTGACAAGATAATCAAAGTGTTGTTTTAGGCCTGTGCTCTTGTGGGAGGCGTATCTGTGAGAGAAGGGATAATAAGGCATGTGATAATTGACATGCCTTCTCCAGTAAAGATGTGAAATTCATGTTCTGGGGAATTCAAATGGCGTAAGGTGTGAAGCCACTTCTCTTCCCACATCCTTCACTGGTGGGGGAGGATGTTCATCATGCACTATGATTCAGACCACTTCCTTTCATCTCATAAAGAACATGCAAGAGATTTATGATACTCTGAATAGTACAGAAATACTCATTCTCATGTGTATCACCCTGCAAAGCCCCATCCCTGACTCATAATTAGAATAGATATAGAGCCTCCTTTCATTCTCTCGGATACCTTGCTTTGGTGGGTCTTCATGTGCCTGACCCAATTGTGATTCTCATGAGGTTGATGCATAATGGTAACACTGATCACCTGGATGCAGCGCTTTCCAGTATCTTTGTGTTTCCCCTTTTCCATTCTGTGCTCTCTGGAAAGAAGTCATGATGCACAGCCTACATTTTGAAGGTCATTTTCTGCCTTCCCATCTACATAAAATATTTGGAATTATTCTGCATAGGATATTTTCTTATTCTTCTCTGTTTGCTTATGTATACAATATTTATGTCAGTATGGACTCATGGACCTTTATTGTATGCTTGGATTAAAACTAAGATAACTACATTTATATTTTTACTCAAAATGTTCCAACACTGGTCACTGAGAGTTCCTTGTCTCCTATGTTCCCTTGACATACTCCCATCTTCTGGTTGTTTGCTGGAGAACAGGCTTACCCTCTGGTATTGCCACATGTTCTAGGTTCATCTTATATATCTCTTGCCCAGTGCTGGAATATGACACTTCTCTATGGAGCACTAGTTCTTCTTATAGAAGAAAGAGATTAGAAATCCTCTGGCTTCCAGGTGGCACTCCTGGGTTGTTTGTGCTTCTCAGGCTGTTGATTGGTAGAGGAATGCCCCTGCTGATATTAACCCATTTGTTCATGTGTGTGTGCCAGTGCTTCTGTCTGTATTCACCTGCATCTATATTAGACCAAACATGAATTCATGCCCATGTCTGAAACTCTCTTCCATTGTCACAAGGATCACTGCCCCTTAATCTCCTTCTTTGTCTGTAACTTCATATTTCTAACAGTGAGCACTGAACACGTACTCTCTGATCCCCATTTTCTTACATGTTTAGTACCACTGCTTATGCATAGCACTGGAAAATGTTAAAACCCATTTTCCTTTGAGAAGCACCTTTATCAGCTAGAATACAGTGCTTCTTGCCTAGTTCCTCTCATTTTCAAAGTTGTTTAGGTCACTAATCTTTTCACCCAAACTCTTCAGGGAGGGTATTTCACACATTCGGTAGAGAGTGAAATTCTTTTGTCCCAGTTTGCATTTCACGTTGGAATCCTGGTTTCTTCTAGTATTGCTTTCTTTTTCATTTGTATACCTTAGATTTCACTCTTTTTGCTCTAAAGTTCCATTTGTTTGACAATAGCCACAATATTATATATCTACCGTTGTGAACTCATCCCAAATAGTTTTACCAGTTTGACTCTGAAAATTGTCAGGTATTGCATTTGATTAAATTCTCTCCTTCCCCACACCACTGACTGATCTGTTTATAATGTCTGCGGTTATGCCATGTATCCTTTGGATTTTTGGAACAATTCTTAGAGAGAGAAAAAAAGTTTTTTTGCCAAAATGAAAATTATTTATTGATGAAAGAGAATGTAATCACTGTGAATGATCCGAGCCTACTTGGGATTGAGTGAGGTCATAAAATCTTCATTTCTCTATAGCCACATGTCCTTTTCCTTTAAAATGCACTTTTTCTAATACATTGCTTTTATTTCATCATATTCCTGATTCATGATGGAGTTTATTTTTATTTTTAGCAGATATGAATATACTACTCAATCCTTATCTTAGATGCTTCTATTTGCTCACCACAGAGAGACTGATTTTCTTCAGCACAGTTTCAATTACTACCAATTCACTGTTCAAAATTCTCCAATGACTGATTACCTATTATTTAATACTTAAAAATTTGGACATATTCTAAATTTTCTTGCCTGAAATTCTATCAACATCTCACCTTTTACTAAAATATACTTTCTTCCTCTCCTATGCTCACCTCCTAAATTTCAGTGACCTGATGTGTTAGATATTCTGTGACCTATCCTAGAATTCTTTTACAATTTCCCCTCTACTTCTTTCCCTGAGGAATCCCTGAAATATCACTGTCATTTTACAAAATAATTTAGGTGAATGTATCTCACATGTGTGATATTATATAAAAGAGACACAAGAGTAGTTTTCACTATATGAAATCCAAAAATAGGCAAATGTTGCCTATGGGGACAGAGGCCAAGGTTGAGGTGAGCTATGCAGTTATTCACTTAGAAAAGGTGCCTAGGAGCCTGTTAGTGTGGTGGAGTTGTTTTCTGTCTTTATCTTATTATTGGTTACACAGGTCTTCCTGTTTACAAATTCATCAAGTTTATGCAATTAAGATATGTAAAAATGAGCCACCTCCCAAAGTAATACCTGAAGTAAAAGGAAACCTGGCATCATCAACATGTAAAAATCCTATTCAACTTCTAAAACTCTCTCTGTAGAGAAAAAAATAATTATTTATTAAGCTCCATGCACCAGGAACTTCAATAAATAATTTTACATTTCTCTTATAATTTATTTCTTACCTTTTTTTCTGTAAAATATTACTCCACTTTACAGATGCAAACACTGAGTACTCAAAGATAAGACCATGGGCTACAAATCTGGATTGTTTTAATTTCTCTTTTTTAATATATTTTTACTCTTTCCCATGGTACAAATGATAGCTGAAATGATATTTGTACAACATTTATATCATGTTTTTTATTCACATAGTTAGTGTCACTTTTTACAATCTATTGCACCTAGCCAGCCCTGGTGGCACACACTTGTGGTCCCAGCTATGCTGGAGGCTGAGGCAGGAGAAAGGCTTGAGCCTTGGAGTTTGAGATCAGTGTACAAACAAAATACCTGCATCTTATCAACAACCTACTTGTGCACAATCTTACAGTTTACAAACATTTTAAATTAATTACTATATTTAATAATGATGAATAAGATGAATCAGTATTAACTCTGTTTTCCAAATGAAAAAAAGTGAGATTAAGCATTTAAGTGACATACAGAATTATATAATGTGAAGTTGAAAAATAAGAATTAAATTAAAATATCTATCTTTTCCTATTCTATCTTGATGTGACCTCTTCTTTACATAAAGAAATATAATATAGTTGACAAGCATGATGCATTAATATTGAAGCAATTCTTGATATAAAAGATGCAGAGTTTATAGCCACCCACTCAGTAAAGAACAAGAAAATGTTGACCTCTTGAGGTTAAAGAACTCAATGGAGCCTAAAAAGAAAACATATGGCCAACTTCATAGAAGGTGATGACAATTGTTTAATGAATGTATATTGTCTCCTACTACGTATTTCTCTTTCTCTCCATGTCTTTTTCCTTTCTGAATCCAGGTGCAGAAAGTACGGCAATTGATATTAACCTGAATGTGATTAGTTGTCTCTTCAACATTTCATTGAATTAGGTTGACTTGGTAATTTGATTGCTATGCAGATGTGAGCAGTGCTGATTACATTAAAATATGTAAAGGAAATGAGGAAATATCACCAGACAACATGCAAAAAGATATGGGGTTCCCTACTGCTCAGCACATCCTTCAGGGGAAAGAGATTGAATGGAGAATGACATGATGGCCCTTCAAAGTTCTTTTCTGTTGAAATCCACACTCCTCCATTAAGTCAAGTTACCAGTACTTTCCAGGCAAGTTTGAGAATTTTCATGTGGATTGAAAGATTCAAAAAATATCCCATGGCTTCTTTTAAAAACAGTTCATGAATGTCCTCCTGGATGAAAAGATAGTTTCACAGCCTTTTGGTGGGGGCATTTTAAGAACTCTGGCAAGTATGTGGGTTCCAAGCCTCTAGCATGTGACTAAGAGGGAGATGCCACCAGGAGGTATTTTCTGTTCCAGTCACCTGAGCAGAATTCCCCAGCTTGGAGAAGTGAGCAGAATGCTGTGACTTGAAGGTTAGGTGGCACTCATGTTGCGTCCTCTGCAAACACAAACTGAAGTTTGGCTCCATCTTCAGTGGCTGAGGCAGCACAATTACAGTGCCTGTGACATTCAATGTGGAAAGCACCTGAGTTTATGTATATGGCCTGGTTCAAGGTTACAAAGGTAGAAGACTCACCACTAACTATAGGACCATAAAACTTCATGATCTTCCAGGAGAATGTCTTTGATACTGGGAAAATGGTAGGGAAAATTCTTTGCTCATTATTTCTCAAAGATTTAGGATTAAATAGGTTGCTGGATGAAACATAGGATACCCTATTAAATTTGAAATTAAGGTGAACAAGGAATGACATTTTTAGTGTGTTTATGTCCTATGAGTGTACTCTAGTTTTAGTTGATAAACCTGGATTAATATCACCTCTGATTGCCAATGCTGATTCCCAGGAAGTCCACAGGAAAAGTAGAATAGTTTCCAAAGGACGTTCACAACTGCCAGATGCTACATAGAAATAGTTTTTTTAAATAGACACTTCCAAACAGAAAGGATGTGATCTGTGATGACCAGATTCAACAGTATAAATGCTATGGACACTTTACTTCTGGATTTACCAAAATATCAAGTTCTTCCTCAGAGCCCTTTATTTTTACTATTTTTAGAGAGTTTTGTGGGTTTGGGTATAGTATTAAGGCCACGGGCACTTAAATATGAAAGCAGTCAATCAATACAATATACTTTCCTAGGTTTACTTTGGGAATGCTTGCAAATATTTCAAATGCACAGCTATGTGTTTTTCAATAATTAGTCTTACAATATAGTCACAAGAATTTATGTCAGATAAAGCACCCATAAACCATTCTGAACAATTCAGAGGACAATCATTTGATACTCACTTGCAAATATGAAAAATAAGGCTTTATGTCATACATTTAAAGCTTCAATGTATATAAATGACAGCTTTCAGTCTATTCTGAAATGAAATACATAATCTGTCATTGATATTACTTTTTCTTGAATAATTCATGCATTAATCTTCCTAAGGTTATAAATTACAGTGTCTCTTTTCTGAAATATGACAGGTAATTAGCCCTTATCTAGCATCAAAACAGTCAACTTATTCCCCAGAGTTTTTCTGGATTAATTCTTCCATTTAGCCCATAAGCAAATTGATAAGGTATTTTTTTCTTTTGAAACATAATTTATTAATAGTTTCACCATGCTTATCACTGAGTATACATTTACCTGCTTTGAGAATCCATTTTAACTGTGCTGTACAATATAATCTCCACTGACTAGATGTGCTTAAGGAGAACTTCCAATGTTACTAGTGTGAATTGAGATACACGCAAGTAAAATATACATCAAAGTTTAAAGATTTATGATGAAAAACTGCATTTTACATTGATGACATGTTGAAATAATAGTTTTTAATTAGTTTATTAAATAAAATGTATTGTTAAAATTTCACTTCTGTGTTTCAGCAGGACTACTAACATTTTGAAGTTCATAAATGCAGCTCCTATGTTTGTATTAGGTAGAGCTGGGTTGGATAATTTCATGGGGGGAGGAACTGAGTTGCTTTTTATGTGGTTTATATTCCTAGAGATGATTCTTTCCACAGTAAACCACTTTCACCGTCTCTATCTTACTTGACTTTCACTTTTAGTGTAAAACTCACCGAAATCAGGCTTCTGCTTTTACATTGCAGTACATTTTCTTGAATATATTCATATTTAGTCACCATGTTGGTTTTGCAATTCTCAGCCTTGAGCTCCCCCTAGACAGACCTTTCTCCTGTACTGAACTTGCAGCTATCAACAGCCTTTGGAAAGTTGTTTCTCTGGCTTTTGTGTCACAGATTTGTAGAGATTGTTTATTTCTCTAATATCTCTAACTCTTCTTCCTGAATTCCTCATCATCCTTCTCCTAAGGACTGAATTGCCCCCTGTAGGCCAATATGGTTTAACATGTGCCTGTAAGTTATTATGTATGTAAATATACGTACATACATAAGCCAGTTTTATCGAATTTATACCAACTCCTATCAATGTACTTCATACCAACTCCTATCAATATAATTTTTAAATATGTTATTATGAACATATGGAAGTTGGTAAGAATTATATAAAAATGAGTCTCTTTTTGAAATGCTCCCAGAAGCATCAATTTCCCCTGTGCAGAGGCAAAAGCCACATTCAACCTTGCAGAATGCTCTCAGGTGAAGAGCTGGAGGTGTTATCAGTTGGGGTTAGCTGGAGTTACCTGATTCACAGGCAGAATACCAACAGGGTCTGCCACAATAGCATATAATAAGAAATTTGCTTTGTGTTCTCAGGTCTGAGAGTAAACTCAGGCTCTTGAGGCCTGGGGACAGAGCCCATGCTCAGCAGTCAGCTAGCTGGCCTGGGCTCCAAGCCTTGCGTCTTACTCCAGTCCACTCCAGTACTCCAGTCTTCCTCCAGTCTGCTATTTTTCTAGAGGGAGAGAGCTGCTGTGGCTTTGTCTATAGGGGAAGTACTCTCAGGAAGAGCTCCTAGGGGCAAGAGCCCAAGTGTGCCAGCACATTAGAGTCTGCTTAGAGTACTCCCCTAACGTTCTACCACACTCAACTGCTGGGGTGAGAAAGTGCACTTCATCTACAGCAGGACTGATACCACATAATAGTCCAGTACTTTATAATTTTTAATCATGTCATAAAGTCTTTCTTTCTTTCCAATCAGTAGTACTATTATCATATTACTCAAGATAGGCTATGTTATAAAACAGGACTCCAAAACCTCAAAGGCTTACATGATATGTTCATTCCTCACGCTAATGTTCTGCTATACCTACTTGAATTTAGTCATTGATCATATTTGTAAATCTACTATTTTTATTGATTGTGACATCACTGGACTGCACCAAACGATACCTTCACTGGAGAACTGAACAGGTAATCTGTAAGTTTGAGGAGACAGACTTCCAGAAAATACAAAGTTGTTTGGTCAACAATGTTCTGCTAATTATAGTTCTCAAGCTGGATTTAAAGGAAAATGAACAATTGGTGAACACACTAAATAGCCATAAGGATTTTCAGAGGCAAGATCCAGAAAAAGAGGAAATATCCAGAGAGGCTAGCTATGCACTTGGCATTATTCTCACCATTGAGGACTTTGCCAGTTATGAAAGTGTAGGATAAGAGACCAGAAGGTGAATGTCTTCTGCAGAGGAAAGGACTTTCTATACCAAATTTGGGTTCAGACTTAAGAGTCACATATGCAAAGATCTGAGAAGATGGGTTACATAATGAGGTTTTCTGGGACGGTTTCCAGGTAGGTCTGACAGTGGCGTTGGAGGCAGCCGGGAGAGGAGACTGGATTGGATTGTGTTGTGCTTAGAGGGTAGGGGTGCACTGGGGGTTCCCATGTGCAGAGACTGGTCTCTGTGCTTTGGGCTTCCTGCCAAAGCAAGGGAGGCAATGCTGGGATTTCCAATTGGCTGGAGCAACAGGGAGAGTGGAGGACTTGGAGCAGTCAACAGACAAATGTCGTCAAAAATGAAGCTAGGTGCTTTATTACAGCTAAGCATTCAGTTCCTCTGGGATCATATATTAGAGCTCAGGATTTCAAGAATGCGGCCCTGGTGGAGCACCTGTATTTTGATGTTTACTCATTGTGCAGGGGGTAATTGCCATCCAAGTTCAAGTTGCACAAGGGTCTATGTGTTAAGAGCAGCATCTCCACAGAGAGAATTCAAGGTTCAAATTCTGCCTCTGCTCTGCACTGTGTGGCTTTGGACAAGATCGTTGATATTTTCTGTAGCAGTTTCCTCAGCTGTAAAACGAGAAACACAGTGGTGTCTTGTGATCTTTTTTGAGAGTGACTTGTGATAATACACAGAAATCACATAGCAAAATCACAGGGCAGAGCACTCGCTTTGGCAGAAGTTGTGTGGGATTCAGTGATTAGGCAGAATTCATTCTCCTCAGATTTTGCTCTTGAACATATTTAAGTGCTATGAATTCTCCTGACCTTTTCATTATAGTAACTTTATCCAATAGTTATCATGTGAATGTGGTAATTATTAAAACTTTGAAAATAAAAAATAATTGATGTTAACTTGTTGTTATTTGCAACATTATCAAAATTTGAATAAAATATGCATATTTTAATATTCACATTTCGGGTCTGTAAATTTTTCACCTATGAATGACAATCAAAAATAAGAGAAGCTACCCAGGTGCTGTGGCTCACACCTATAATCCCAATGGCTTGGGAGGCTGAGGCAGGAGGATTGTGAGTTCAAAGCCAGCCTCAGGAAAAAGCAAGGTGCTAAGCAACTCAGGGAGACACTGTCTCTAAATAAAATACAAAATAGGGCTGGTGATGTGGCTCAGTGGCTGAGTGCCCCTGAGTTCAATCCTGGTACCCCCCAAAAACTAAGGGAAGCTAATTTCCTTCCTTTTCTGGCTACTATTTTGAGTGGGTATGGGGTAGTTCTGTGCTTGGAGCAGCACCAGAGAAGCCTGTTGGTGGTTGAAGCATCACAGACCCTGTGCGTGACAGTCTCTGTCTACCCCAGGGTGACCAGCCCCAGTGAGCAGTAGACTTTGCTTGGGAACTTGCAGATTATTCCCTTGGCCCAGTCTGACACATACAGGGAATCCAGGTGAAGATTCTCCCTCTCTGACTTGGATAAATTCGGTTATAACATAGAAAACAGTACTTTTCCTCCACCCTTTTTTTGTCACTAACATTGATGTGCTGTGAGGGGCCAGCTGACGGTTCTACCTAGAAGAGTTTAAGTGCTGTACATTTTGTTAAGAGACTTTTGTTAACCAATTATAGACAAACGCCAATGAGCTCACAGAAGGAACGCTCAGAGCATCCTGAAAGGAGAGGAGGCAGCAGGAATGGTATACAGGATGATAAATATGCACAGGACTGATCAGAGTGGGAGAACTTGACCCAGACCTAAGTCAGGGACAAGGTCCTGGGCCTGCAGAACAGAGATGAAAGGATGAGAACAATGGAAAGAAAATTTAGTCTCCTTCACCATTTTACCCAGGATCAGCCCTGGCCTTGTGCCTAAGGCTTTTTGGAAAGATATGAAGCATTAAAATTACTAATTATAAGCACAATTCAAACCATTCCATAAGGCCTTTATGATTACACAAATGCAGACAAACTTTCTAATTGCTGCTATGGGATCCTGTGGTGTCTGATCTCGTATTAAACCACGGTACTAGCATTTTAGTTACTTATGCAAAAATCACATCTGCAATTGATAGAAATATTTATCAGTGTGTTCACTAAAATGAAAATGCACTGAAGCAAGTAATAACATTTAAAACAAATAGGAAAGCCCAAATGAAAATGAAGCATTTGAATAATTACACAGTGTGTAGCCTGGAATAAATGATATCAAAATCCACTTCTGTTTCAAATCAATAACACTGAAATATGACAGAATCTTGATGATACTGTATAGCAAAAATTTAATCCATAAAAATATACTTGTAAAACATTTCCAGACAATGGGATATTTGCTTTTCTTCTTTGGCACAAAGTGATTGGCTCCTGGAAATGATTGGCATTTTTTTCAGAATTTATTATCACACATAACTCATATTGCGGATTCAGACTCCAGCATATTTCACATTCATTTTTCAAACTGTGTAGGAAGTTATTGGAAGTTCTTTTTTTTTTTTTTTTTGGTGGTTAAAGAAAACATCTTATACCATGAGGTCAGATGCATCTTTGGATGTTCTGTGAATTCACTGGTCAAGTTCAAAGTGTTCACAGTCACCTGAGAGTCCTGTACTTGGTTATGCCTCCTGGGGTGTCTTTATCAACTTCAGTTCACAATTGCTATCATTCCTATTGCACATTTATTCAGTCTGTCATTAACGAATTCATCTTCATTGATTGAAAAAGTTGCAGAATAATCATTTCATCCAAGGTTTTAAGAATCACAGAAATCATAAAACAAAAGGGTCTGGGTTCTGTCCTTTGGGTCTTGTGGGGAAATAAGCTTTAGTCTGCCCTACTATTTGACATGATAGGATACCAGCTTTCAACTACTCATTGTTATCCCCCCAAAAGAGTTGTTGGTTTGTTTGTTTTCAGAACCTCATGACAGTACCTTTATTATTTTGTTATGGAAAATGATTGAACAAGAATCTGAGTTTCAGGGTCAGGGTTCAGGAGGGTCAACTGGACCAGGTCAGCTCAATTTCTAGGGGCCAATTCTGCAGGGATGTGTTAGGTCATCCTGGAGCATCCAGCCGGAGGAAAGTGTGGGCGCTGAGGACTGGAGCCAGCTGGCCCCTGTGTGCAGTACTGGCGGGCATGCAGAGAGCATCCGTCTGGCTCTAAAGCTGTGTGAACATCTGCCTGCCCCTCCCAGGGCTGCACGTCTCCTGACCAGCACTCCACTGGGATATCCTGCTCACGTGGGCTTCCTCCTCATGCCATTGGTCATTCATTACTTCAAGGACTCTTGTAATTCTAAGAGCCCTCCACAAGTCAACAGATCCATTATCTCCTATTTATGAAGCTACGGCATTCCTGTTTGTCAGCAGAAGCACTGGGGACCCACAAATGTGTGCTGGCCTCTCCAAGCCACATAGCCAAGTGCTCACGATGAGGATTCCAGAATCTAAGTCTGCAGGATCGAATCCTATGGTGCTTTTTAAACTGCAAAGTGAAAATTCACTGCTGTAGAGAATTCCAGCCTGGTGATCAGAAATCAGGACTGCATCTACTTGAGCTTCCTCGGGCTGCTGGAATGAAGTACCGCAAAGCAGGTGTTTGAGGCAACAGAAACGTTTTGCACCACAGTTCTGGAGACCAGAGTTATATATCAGTGTCAGTGGATTTGATGCCATTTGAGGGCAGTAGGGGAATCTGTTCCCTTCCCCTCCCGACTTCTAGAGGCATCCTTGCCTGGCAGAAGTGACACTGCAATCACACATTTTCACCTGGGGCTTGCCTTTCTACTTTTGTCCAGATTTTATTTTTTTGAAAGGACATCAGTCAAATGGATGACAGGGCCCATTCTGATGACTTCATCTTAACTTCAGTACTCAGTAAATACCCTGCCTCCCATCAGGTCGTATTCTGAAGTCCTGATGGTGAAGACTCCAATTGATCTTTTATTTGGGATATAATTTAACCAGTAACTGCAGCTCTAAAGCTCTTGAGTTCACTGTATAATTTTAAGTCATTTTCAATGCAGCAAGGGTGAACTGTGACTTCGGTATTTCCTATGTAGAAAAGAGCTCAGAACGTGAGCACACAGGTATGGGGATATGTACGGGAACACTCGTGCACTGAGTGCGCATGATGAGAGACATTGATGGTGCTCACCCGTAACGCAGTCTTTCTGCTCTCAGCTCTGCTTGCCAAGCCTGCCTCTGCGGCTCCATCCTTCCCTTCACAGGCCACTCGTGCTTTGGCTCAGCCAGTTCCCCTGGATTCCCCGGGGCCTGACGGCCTGGCAGCTTCCCAGCCAACAGCGGCTCAACTGCCCAGAAATGCTGGGTTTGGTGTCAGTGTGTCTCTTCCCACAGGACAAAGGAGAAGTCACAGCGAGCGGACTTTCTATCTCACCAAGAAAAAGTAACAAGTATGGAAAAGCTTGAAAGGATTTAGATTTCAGGATGTGGGAAGTACTTTAAATAGGAGGAAATGGCATGTATTCTGGGGTTACACATGGTTCTCCTCTAAACCCAAGGACAGTGGTTCACTCACCAAAATCTAGTTGTGTCCAGTGGGATTAACCTAGAGGACAATGTTGTGACTGCGTTGTGACTCTCAACATTTATGTTGAAGACCAGTGTTAGGACCCTGTAATGGGACCATAGTTGGAAATAGGGCTTTGGCATTATCATCAGGGTAAATAAAGATCTTTGCAGTGAACCTGAAACCCATATGACTGGTGTGTCATTTTAAGAAGAGGAGATATGGACCCAGAAAGAAGAGCAGGAGAGGAGGGAGCACTGTGTGCAGCCATTAAGAGGTGGAGCCTGGCGGGAAGTCCTTAGATCATTGGGAAATGTGTGGAAGGGGAGAGTGGGAACCTGACTCCTTCTTCTTTCTTTCTTCTACTTCCTGGTCATGATGTGAGTGGTTTTCCTCCCCATGCTCCTCCCATAACGTGCTACCTTAGCCCTAAATTAACAACAGGATCAACTAAGCATTGACTAGAACTTCCAGAACTGTGAGCCAAAATTACTTTTTTTCTTTATAAATTTATTATCTTGGATATTTGATATAGTACCAAACGGCTTACAAACACATCCTTCAATAGAGAACGATACAAATTAAATCTCTACACTTTTCAAAGTAGAAAAAAAGATCTTTACTGTTTATAAAGATCTACTCCCCCCAAAAAAAAGAAAGAAAGGAAAAAGAAAAAGAAAAAAGAAAGAAAGAAAAGACAAGAAAGAAATCAGTGGAAGACTCTGAGAAAATGAGAATGAAAAGAAAATTAGGAATATTTTAGCCAAGTGGTAGATGTGGACAAATAAGAAAAAATAAATATAATTTAATGTAAGTAAGCAGAGCAGACAGCACTTGTTCTGAGGGACTATAGTAAAAACAAACAAACACAAAAGCCTACTGTAGAGATTTAAAAATTTTCTAGAAAGAGTAATTTGATATGTATTTTGAAAGGAGGGTAAAACTGTTATAATTAACAGGAATAAAGACAAGTACTTTTTTAAAAGAAAAAGAAAGGTTTGATGTGTATGGTCAAAGTAGAATCCCAGGTGTACTGGGTACACCATTAGGACAAATGTAGGAAGTACTAGGGGTTGAAGGAAGGAATTTGGCACGAGATTCCACAGGGTTTTTCATCCTGTACTAATGGTTTTGACTTTTAATTTCCATCAGAAGTGGTTGTTATAAACTAAATTAAAATTTCACTTAGGACATTGTAGAACACTCACTGCCATGGCATCCTAGAGGGAGGAGCTGTGGTGACCATTCTGGGAATGACAAGGTCGACAACCATTGGACATTTGAGGGATTTAAGTACACTTGGAAATGCAGATGAGATCTGTCTGTCTGGACCCAGTGGGCGGAGAGAGCAGGCTTTCACTGTGGACTTGGGTGGCTAGATGCACCTAAAAGAGAAGGAACACTTGGATAGGGCCAATGGAATCCAAGGAGAGGTCTCAAAGAAGGTGGATATGAGGGCTTGTGGGAAATTAATACTTTCCTGAAAGGCTGTTGTATTAGGGTTCTCTAGAGGATCAGAATCAGCAGGATATAATAATAATATATATGTATGTAAATGTATGATTATGGAAAGGGGATTTCTTAGATTGGCTTATGCAACCAGAAGTTGCATAGTCCCACAGTCCATCTGCAGGCTGGAGGAGCTGAAGGAACCATTTTGCTTCTCAGTCCAAGAAGCTGGAGCCTCAGAGCGAGAGGGATTGATGCCACCCCAGTTCAGGATCAAAGATGTAGAAACTCACCGGAGAGTCACTGTCAGAGTTCACGTAGGAGTAGTGAAGGTTAGGAGGAATGATGGAGCTGGAGCCTAATGTCCTCAGGTGTTCACAGCATCAATCAAGAACTGGCTCAAGAAGATTGGAGCCTTCATCTATTATTGCTGTTCCATCAGCATAATTTTATTTCTCTGCCTCTCTGGTAAGAAAACTCCAATATGTCATTTTACACATTTCTATAAAATATCCTCCAACTTTTCATAACATTTCCATCCATTGGCCAAAACATATGAAGAAATTTGGTATTTTTTGTTTCTTTACAAAATTCTGCCAGACAGTCTCAGGAATGAAGTAAAAATGTACAGACCACATCGATATCCTCTTGTATCTTCTACTCTAGAAGGTAACTGTGCATGCAAGGTCAGTGAACATTAAGCTGAAAGTTCAAATTCCCATTAGCAGTACACAGCCACAAGTTCTGAATTATGTTGAAGAGAGGGAATGTTGGTGAGAGGTGCAGATGTAGGAAAGAAGTCAGGTGGAGGTGAGATTTTTACCTGTGCCTTGAACAGTGGTAGGATCCAGGGTAGCATTTTTTTTAAAATATACAGTTTGCACAGAGGATTTTAAAATGGCCTGAAAAGATATGACAAGGTGCTCAATCTCATCATTTATCAGGAAAATAAATGTTAATTATCGCTGTATATATACCAGAAAAGATAAGGAAGAATGTAGAAAAGATGAAGAATCATGGGGTACACTTAACAAACACATTGCTCCTATTCTGCTGGAGGAAGAATATTCTGATCAGGCAGTTGGAAGTCTGTTTGGGAGTGTCCAATGGACATTATGCATCCACTAACCCAACCCAGGCAGTCCTAGCTAATTACCCAACAGAAAGGGATGCGAATGTTTGTTAAAGCCTTAAATAAAAATCCTCATGCATCACTGTATCAAATAGCTCCAAACTAGAAAATACCTAGAAAATTTTCCACCCACTATAGAATAGATAAATAATCTGTTGTATAATCATGCTAGAATATGGGATACTATTGAGAACAAAATGGCTGCAAGTTAAAAAAAAAAAAAACTTTTTTTTGGTAAATGGAAACTTTTTGTTATTATTAATAAATTTATTTTTTAAAAATTTTTACAAACTTCATTTTGATTCATTGTACACAAATGGGGTACAAAGTTTCATTTATATGGTTGTGTATGTAATGCATCCAACCAATAAGATATTGAAAAAGATTAAAAATAATCAAACATGAAATAAAATTCCTTTCATTGAAATGTTTAGAGTAAACACAATAATTTATGATGTTAGAAATTTGGATACTGGTAATTCTTGGAAATGAGTAGACAGAAATTCTTCTAGAATACTGCCTGCTCTCACCTCTGTTGGCATCCAGGTTTTGCTGATGTGCCCATCTGATAAATACTTGTCAAGTCAAACACTCGTGACTTGTGCATTTCCTATACGTATTTTATACTTAGGAATTTATTTAGAGAAATTATGTGCTGCATGGAGTGAAATGCTTTTGAAATAACTTGAGAACTTCAAATTATCATTTAAAAGTAAGGAATTTTTCTATTTACAAAAATATAGCCAAATGATTGTTTTCCTCTTAACTTCTTTTGGAAACAAGAAAGTCTGTTCCCTGAAACAGAGGATCCCTTTCTCCTCCTTTTTGCATATTATAACCATAATTGCAGCTTTTGTCATTGTGAAGCCAACAGAGCTTTTGTAATTAGGAAGATTGGAGTTAAGATGCAATATGATCACTTTTACACATTCATCTTCACTTCTAAGAAGTCTGTCTTAGACGTTGTTACGTAGATTAGTGGTGGTATCACAACTTCAGTGCAAAAATCACGGCTAACGCAAATCTCATTTTGCAATGTAATACATAGTCTTCTGAGATGAGAATTCTTGAAGGTGTCATTTCTCACCTGAATTTTTATGGCTGCCATCTTAGATCATCATCTCAGATTCATGCTGATGAAAACCAAGAGGAAGAGCCTTGTAAACCCTCACATTTCATCCAGTTCAGAGACCACAGGTCTTCTGTCTTGCTCATTATTTTTAAAGCTTCTTGAAATGGTTCATCCACTAAGTTTTCCATCTTCATCTGAAGTCTGTGGGTGTCTCTTGATCCTTCAGTTAACTTGGTGTATTAATAGATATTGAATTATTATTATTGAATTATTCAATAGATATTGAATCTTCATTGCCACCATCATCATCCTCACCGTTACTCAGAGACGTGACGTCTTTCCGACTTTGAATCCTTCAAACACATCCTGAAATTGCCCAGTGTAGTCACATATTCAAAGTCTGAAACACGGCTGCAAAGCAATGCCAGGGTGACTATAATCACACTTTTCTCACTTGCAGTAATGCATTGTGAAAGGCATTGACTTTACATGCTCCCTTTGAAGCCTCAGGACATGATTGCAAATGACGTGTGTGACATCTAGCATCCCCTCCACCCTTTTTCTCCCCCAACATGTTCACAGATTATACTGGGAAGTTGGAACATGGAGGTAAATGGCAGCTCCCATCACTTAATGAGACGTTTATTAAGAAACTAGGGCTGATTATAAGCTGCAAATTAGCCATAATGTAAGTAATCAGCAGAGATGTCACATTGGTAGGGGAAAAATGATAAACAGCCAAATGCTCATCCCTGTGCTCATCAAAAAGTACCTGCAGTTCATTACAGACAGTAATTTGCTGGAATCCCAAGATGTAGGTGGAGGAAGTGAGTGTTTTTTTCTGAAGCGCATTCATCAGTGCTTTTCTGTGTTATTTCAATGCAGATTTCACAGATAACTTAATCACACCTTAGAGGTTTTTAAATTTTGCTTCAGTAATATGGATATGAGTTATAAAGTATGAGTAGACTCAGACTACAGAATGGGTCGACAAAGTGAAAAGAAATAGTGTTCTAAGAAGGTGACTCCATATTAAAGCATTCCCAATGGCCACATCTACACATTGTCCAAGAAATCATGAGCAGCAATTATAATACATTTCTAAACTACGTACCTGCCCCCAAATAAGAATATAAAAGGAAAATACACATAAAATGGGTGGATAAAGTCCTTATTTTAGCATAAAAAGATTCAAGACTGAACATTGAGGTCTCCAAGAATGATGGAAAATGTTACTGGGAAGGTTTCTATTGTCATAAAATCTCAATCAACACGTTAGGAACACTGACATTTTTGTTCCTGGGGGTTTGAAAAAAATAGAAGCTGCACCAAGCTGCTTCCAGCTGGAAAACAATCACATTATTTATGCCAGATAAGTTTCCAAATTGTTTTCATTATAAGGCTACATAAAATAAATACCTTTTTTATCTCCCAAAACTAAGAACTTGGCACAGAGCCAGAAAGACACAACTAACAAATATATTGATGCGTACTATTTGCAAAAATATTATGGATATGGACAAAGGCATATGCTCTAATTACCACCTTATCCATCTTTTTGTCAAATGAAATATATGTTTCTGGAAAGAGATTTATTCAAGGTGAACACCTCCAACCGTTCCCACCTGCAAGATATCAAATAAATGTTAATATACTAAAAAGAGAGTGGAACAAATAAACTCATTAATTAGGTGTGCTAATAACCACAGAACACTATTTTCTAAGAAATTGCCATAATCCTGGTGATCGCTAGAATATAAATATCTTAAACCAGCTTGATGCATTCAATTTTTTGCACTTTTTATAAGATTGGCTCTGCCTGTAGTCATTATTGAATTATGACATAATACGTAGTCTCAAAACGAATTTTAAAAGATTGCTTTTGAATTCATAATATCCTCATTGATCAGTATTTCCTTTCTTGGATCTTTCTGAGCAAACTTTTCAAAAAAAATTCATAATAAAATTCTATCTTATAGCATTTTCAAATGACCTTTACAAATAGGGAGGACATAATGTAATAAAATCAATATGACAAATAATAATTATTGTATATAGTATATTGTATTTGTGTATCACATACAAATAATAGAACATAATATAATTCATCACAAATATATAGTTCATCTTGAGCTATTTCAGTCTGAAGTCATACTTAAAACAAACAAAACCTTCCATCTTTATGCATTAATCAAGTAATTTCAAATTTGAAATTTCTATTGTTCATGAAAAATTGCAAACTACAATGTAATTTTTGGAAAAGCATGAATTTGATTTCTTTTATCATCCAATGCTATTCTCCTAAAACTAGCAGGTGCTGTTTTGATAACAAACAAATCATTATAGAAAACTGTAATGCTTAAAGATTTCAAATACATGACAATGTTCTACCATATCCAGGGTCTTTGAATTTTTGTATTTGAAGCTCTCCAAGTCACATTGATCACCTTCAGTTTCAGTTCTGTAAACTTTGCATCACTAAGATTACTGAGAATTTAGTTATGTTTCAGAATGCTATGAATTTAGGTTAAATTCAGCTTTGCTTCTTTAAGTATCTCACTTCACAAACTAAACCTAATTTTAACTACCAGTGGAGAGGAGGAAAATTTTTTAAAAGTATAAAGAAGAAAACGAAGTATTAGAGAAGAAAACGAAGGTAGGTTTTAGGAGTTGGGATATGTCTTCAACCCAAAGATGAGGAACATGTCCCACCTTGTACGTTTAGATGATTATCCAAGGAGGTGCTATTTTTCAAATCTATCATATAAAGAGATTCAAGAGTGCATCTTTAAATTTAATAACATTAAGATGTGACTAGAGCTAATAATAACACATTGTAGTTTTGCAAAATAGTAAGAGAATCAATGTTAAATGTTCTCATCACAAAAATAATAACTATGTATGGGTAATGCCTATGTTACTAAGTAGATGTAGTCATTCCTCAATACATAAATAGTCAAAACTCATGATAAATAATGTAATGATTGTGGTGTAATGTTATGCATAATAAATATACACAACTTCACATGTCAATTAAAAATAATAAATCTTAAAAAAGAATAAGCTTTCAAATATTTCCCAATTTTTTAATCTTCTAATTTTTATTTTACTTCAACTATCCAAAACTTTTGGGAGAATCCAAAATTTGGGCTTGCATTACTAAACTAATGTTATTCTCAATGTTTCTCTCACTTGCCAATTACTATAGTTGCGTGTCTTTTGGTGGAACTTGAAGACAACCTCAACTCAGAATCTCATTCCTTCTCTGTAAAATGTTTAAATTCCTCTCTTTAGCAAAAGCCAGCATCCTCCTGACAATCTTCCAGTGTATCAAATACCAATGTACCATGATACTTTTCTATGCATCACAGAAGAACTAGTTTTTTTCTAGTTTCACCAAACATCTAGTTTCATAAAAACATTGGTCTGTGTGAGAACTTAAACACAGACTTTTTTCCCAAATTTATAAAAATATTCCAATTGACATATTTCACTGATGAGCAACTTATATAAATTTTCATGTGAAATAATAAAAAATTAATGATTTTAAGTGTTATATCCTATATTGACTATACACAAATCCCAGCCAAGCTGAAGCCACCAAACATTGTCAGTAAACCTGAAGGTTACTGGTGTCAGCTCCTGCGACCCTCTCCCGTACTAGAGTGTAACCATTATCTAATGTCCATGGTCATTATTTTCTTGTAATTTTATCATTTATGCAGGCATTCCTAAGAATAGTTCTTGTGTTTTTTGCTCAATACGATGAAATCAAAGAGTACATCACTTTTTTGTGCTGGTTTCTTTTATTGAACATAGTATTTGAAAAACATATCTATGCAGCTACAAATTTGCGCATTTTAATTTATGTTATGTATAAACATATCAAAATATTCATTCAACCATAGATGACCGTCTTCGGGATTTCTAATTTGGGATTGCTACAAATAATCCTATTGTGCCCATACTTGTATATATCATCTGGTAATCAAGTTTGTCACATCAACTGGCCCTTCCTTTTGTGAAAGAATTTTCTGTCCTACAATTGCTGTTTGATAGGATTTTACCAAAGGTGAACTTCTTTCTGAATTGGAGTCAATGCTCTCAAACTCTGTATTCCTTTACCAACAAAGTTTGTATAATATTCTAAATCTGCTGTTGCTGCTTCAGCAATGATAACAGCATCTTCACCAGGAGTGGATTCCATATCAAGAAACCACTTCCTTTGGTCATCCACAAGCATCAGCTCCTCATCCATTAAAGTCTGACCACGAGACCCCAGCAGTGAAGTCAAGACTTTCGGCTCCACTCCCATTCTAGTTCTGCTGTTTCCAACACATCTGCAGTGACTTCTTCCACTCTAGTCTTGTATCCATCAAAATCTTCCATGAGGATTGGCACCAACTTCTACACTCCACTTAATGATGATGCTTTGCCCTCCAATGGCATCTAGGAGATGTTCCTTTCAAGAATGTTCTAAATTGACTTTGCCCAACTCATTAGAGGAATCACTGTCTATGGCAGCAATAGCCTTACAAAGAATGTTTCTTAAATAATAAGATTTTAGAGTTGAAATTATTACATCATCCATGGACTACAGAATGGAGGTTTTGCTAGCAGATACAAAAAACAACATTAATCTCATTGTACATCTTCATTTGAGCTCTTGGATGATAGGGTGTATTGTCAGTGAGCAGTAGCATTTGGAAAGAAAGCTTTTCCCCCGTCCACTGGGGGCTTGAATGATTCAGCCAACCAAATTTCAAATAGATGAACCAACGTTCTGTCGACCAGTCTCCTTGTTCCATTTACAGGGCACAGACAAAGCGGGTTTATCATTCTTCTTAAGGGCCTTAGAACTTTCAGAATTGACTTCAACTTAAACTCTCCAGCTGCATTGATCACTTAAAAGAGCCAGTCTGTCCTTTGAAGCTTTGAAGATAGGCATTGGCTTCTCCTCTCTAGCTATGTCGTTTGAGATGGCATCTTCTTCCACTGCAAAGCAGTTTCCTAAGCTTTGAAAATACATTGTTTGGTGTAGCCACCTTCACTAACTATCTGAGCTGTACTTGGATAACTTCATGCTTCTCCATCAGCACTCCCTGTTACCCCTGCACCATGATGTTATGGACATGGCTTCTTTCCTTAAACCTATGAGCCAACCTCTGCTGGCTTCAGACTTCTCCTCTGCAGCTCCCTCACCTCTTCCAGCCCTCATACAACAGGATAGATCAAGGGCCTGGCTCTAGATTAAACTTTCCTTAAGGAAATGTGACTTGTCTGATCTTCCATCTAGACCCTGAAACTTTCTCCATATCCACAGGAGGTTATTTCTCTTTGCTATCATTTGTGTGTACACTGGAGTAGCACTTTTAATTTTTTTCAAGAACATTTCCTTTGCATTCACAACGTTGCTAGCTGTCTGTAGCAAAAGGCCTAGCTTTTGGCCTGTCTTAACTTTTAACATGCCTTCCTCACTAGGCTTAATTATTTCTAGCTTTTGCATTAAAGTGAGAGATATGCAACTTTTCCTTTCACTTGAACACCTTGAGGTAATGTTGTATTGTTAAATGACTGAGCAATTATTATTATTTTGTCTGAAGGAATAAGAATAGGGAGGCTCAAGAGCCAGCAGTGAGGAAGGGAATGGCTGCTGGTGGAGCAATTGGAGCACACGCTATGTATCAATTAAGTTGACCATCCTCTGTGGCCCCGGTATGCGACACTCTAAACCAATTACAATAGCAGCGTTGAAGATCACTGATCACAGATCACAACACAAATAACAATGGACATTTTTAAAATATTTTGAAACCTACAAAAATGTGACATATGTACATGAAGTGAGCTCATGCTATTGAAAATATGATGCTGATAGACTTTGGGAAACAGGGGCCAGGTTTGGCACAAACCTTCAAATTTTATAAAATGCAATACCTGAAAAACTCAATAAAGAAAGTACACTGAAGTCAAGTATAATTTCATCCACTGCCAGAACCTCTGGAACACATTTGTAAGGTGGTTTGGGAATTTTAGTTTTTGGTGTCACTGGGGACAATGTGAGATGGTATGGAGCTAGCTAGACACCAATTTTTTATTGGTCATACATGTCGAAAATATCTTCCCCCAGCATTTGACTACTTGTCTTTGTACCTCAATGAGAGTGTTTTGTTTTGGTGAAGAGAAAATTTTATTTTCAATATAGTCATATTTTATTAACATTTCCTTTAATGGTCAGAGCTTTTGGCAATCTGTTTAAAATATTTTTCCTACACTGAGGTAATGAAAATGTTCTCTGTTAATTATCTTTTACAACTTTACTAATTTATCTTTCAATAAGCATAGTCACGTTCTATTTTTATTAAAGGCATGTGAAAGGTTCAGTTTTTCTTCTTTTTTTTTTGTGGATACCCAGTGAACTCAGATTTTGATACCAATGTGCTGTTTTATAAAATTAGTTTGGTGAATACAATTAATCTTTGGAATTAGTAATAATAATAGTGATCGCCACTTACGGGAGTGGAGTGACCATCATACTTATTGATAAGGGCTGGAAGCTCTCATGCTGAGATGAAGAGGAAGGCCAGGATGGTCTTAGCTAAGACCATGGAGGTCCTAGATAACAAGGTTCCACAGGAAGCTGAAATAAAGTGTATGCAGATTGGGAAGGAAAAATTAAAAATATCCTTGTTCTCAGATGAATGTAGAATAATGAATATATGAATAATAACACTCCTAAAAAGAGTAAGTGCTTGTGAAAGAGGTGCAAGACAGGAAGATAATAGAGAAAAGCTTCTAAGATACCAGCAAAGAACATATGGAATTGGAAAACACTGTGCCATTTCTATTAGCATGGATAAACAAGAAGTCAATATTTAGGTATAGATCTAATAACATGTATGTAAAACTACATGAGAAAATCTACAAAATTAGTTTAAAAAATCCAAAGGAAGACACAAATGGAGAAATATAATGTACTTTGCATGAGGGAAGACTCAAGAGTGTTTTCAAAATTTTGGTTATTTCCAATTTGATCCATAGATCCAATGCAACCCCAGTCAAAATCCAGTATGTTGTTCTGTGAATGACAAACTGATTCAAATTCACACTGAAAGACAAAATATCCAGAATAATAAATATAGTATTAAAGAAAAGCATCAAGTTTAGAGAACAGGTAGTACCTAATTTCAAGACTTTCATAATCAAAATTTTGTGGATATGTGAAATACTGAACTCATAGATAGATAGACTAGAATAGAGAATTAAGATATAGAGTCACAAAAATATAGTCTTCCCATCTTTGACCAAGGAGCATAGGCTGATCAGTAGAGAAAGGATGGTCTCTTTTTTCTTTTATTTTTTAATTTAAAGGAATGCACGTTTGGAGCTGGGCTTGGTGATGCACGCCTGTAATGCCAGCAACTCGGCAGGCTGAGCCAGGAGAATCACAATTTTGAGACCCCTCTGGGCAACTTAGCAAGACTCTGTCTTAAATTTAAATAAGTAAATAGATAAAAAAGAAAAAAAAAGTAAAAAGTGCTGGGGATGTAGCTCCGTGGAATGGCACTCCTGGGTTCAGCCTCTAATATCAAAATAAAAGAATGCATATCTATTGAGAAATTTTTAGGGAATATATTAAAGCACAAAGAGAATGATATCACATTCTCTGCCAACAATATAATTAAGCTACATGTATGCCTCCATGCATACTTGTACATATATGTATGTATACGTTTTGTCTGCCTATCAGTCTATCTTTCTTCAGTAAAGGGATAGTCTTTTCAAAAACTGATGCTGAAGCCACAAGATATTCACATGGAAAAAACAAATGTCTAGACCCGGGCCATACACACTTAATAAAATTCACTTGAAATGTTTCATAGATCTGAATACAGAGCAAACACTGATAAAATTCCTAGAAGAAAAGAGGAGAAATTGTAGTTGATCTAGTTTTAGATACAATATCAACAACATGATTCATGTACGAAAATATTAAGTATTAATAACTTGGACTCCATTATAATGGGAACTTTTGCTCTGCGAAGGCACTGTTAAGAAAATCAACAGTAAGCCGCAGGCTGTTAGAAAATGTTTGCAAAACACAGATCTAAAAAGGGACTTGTATCCAAATTACACAGCACACTCTTAAAATCAGTAATATAAAAACAAACTACACAATTAAAACAGCCACAGATCTGAACAGAACTTAATCGAAGAAGATATGTAGGTGAAAAATAAGAATATGAAAAGATGTTCAGCATCACAAGTCATTAGTGAGTTACAAGTTAACACAACAATGAGATATGATTGCCCATCTGTTAGAGGAACAAGAAGCAAAAGCAGAACACTGAATGCTGAGGATGGGGAGTTACAGAAGTCTCCTTTATTCCTGGTGGAGATGAAAAGGTAGTACAGTCATTTGGGAAGATGTCTTGCTTTATTGTTCTGTTTTGCTTACAGTATAGCAATCTACATGAAAATACAAAGTACATGTGTACAGGGGTTGTTAGTGGTAAGGGACATTTGTGCCTGCCATTCTCTCTCAAATGGTTCAAGGAAAAAAGTTTTTTCCTATTCTTGTGAAATTTGTTTATATATATATGAAATTCTTTTAAAATCAAAAAATACCTTTAGCATTAAAAAAAAAAAAAAAAAAAAAAGGGATCTTTTTTTTATGCCCCAGTATTTTTTTTAATTTTTATTTATTTCAAACAGTTGAAAAGTTACACAAATTCATGCAATGGATGTTTATGGCAGCTTTATTCATAATTAACCTAAAACCGGAAGCAACCAAGACGTTCTTCAGTAGGTGAAGGAATGAACCACTCAGATAATGGAGTAGTATTTAGCAATGAAAATGAATGATCAATCAGGACATAGTTCCTCATGTCTATGTAAGCACATGCTGCTAAAGGAAAGATACCAATCTGAAAAGGTTACAGACCGTGTGGTGACTGCTAGGTGGCATTCTGGACAGATAAAACTATGGAGATAGCAAAACTCTCAGTGGTTATCAAGGGTCAGGTGCAAGAAGGGATAATTAGAGCACAGAGAATTTCTAAGGCACTGAATTGAAACTATTGTGCCTGATACTGTAACAGCATGCATTTGTCAAAACACCTCGGATGAACACATAAAGTGAATCCTAATATAAAATATAAACTTTTATTAGCAATGTATCAATGGGGTTGGGGTTTGGAGGTGAGTAGCAGCGTGCTTGCCTAGCATGCACAAATCCTTGGGTTTGACCGTCAAACTGCAAAAGTAAATAAATAAGCAAATATTGCTTAATCAATTTAAACAAAAGTAGTGCAGTAATGCAAGCTGTTCGTGACCGGGGAAACTGGGGGGAGGATAATATGAAACTCTACGTACTTTCAGTGTAAAACAGAAACTGCTCTAAGAATAGTCATTTCATTGAACAAAATGCTGGCTGCAACCCTCACATTTCCATCTTCAGTATGATCAGGGAAAACCTTGAAAGTAACGTGAAACAGACATTATGACCTCATGTCCATGCATGACTTCCGGACCAACGTGACCCTGCAATACATAGAATCAGAAAAAGGAGAGGTCACACTCCACTTGAGTATGATCTATCAAAATGTGTAAGTGCATTCTGCTGTCATGTGCAGCTCATTAGAACAAATGCATTTTTAAGAAGTAAAAAAATAAATCAATAAAAAGTTGATGAAAAACAAACAAACAAAAAAGTAAGTATGGACATGGATTAAAAGATGGAAGGAACAATTGGAGAGAGACAGATCAGATCAGACTTAAAACCTGATCAGATCTGTGCTGCTCTTGGCGAGAGGGGACCACACAGGACACGAAGCTTGGACTTTATCCCAAAATACCTCATGCATGGAATGCATCCCTTTCCTCAATGAAATAAATAATGGGTAAGAAAATAAAAATGCAAAACATTTTAATATTTCTTTGTGTTGGGGCAGGTGTGTTTGAATTAACACAAGCCTTTGAAATGTCCAACTAGAAGGACCGTATGGGGAGTCACCCGCCAGGCTGGCTTCCAGCAGCCTTCAGGGGCAACATTCCTTCCTCTGTCTCCTTGCTATAATACAGTACCAGCCCTCTGCCACAAAAATAAAATAATACAAGTCACCTTTTTCACTGAACTGACAAGGTATTAAGGAGTTAATAAGCAAATTAATTTATCCTTTTAACCAGAGAAGTAATTAAAGTACAGAAGAAATTTGACTCGTAATTGAAAATGAGTAATGAGCAAGCAGGATGTGAAAAAAAATGAATTTAGTTATTAAGAGAGGAAGTTCAGTCTAACAAGGAGGCAGCATGCTCCACCCAGGACCTGCCGTGGGGATGGAGAAGCACGGATGGAGCTGCTCACCACAGCTCGCAGCCAGCACTGTGCTGAGTGTGCGCAGTGCCTCCCTGAGGGGCACGAGCAGGAGTCTGGGTGCAGGGCAGACCTGGAGGACTGCAGCCTACCCCTGAAATTGTCATCAGTCTCTTCTCTTTGACAAGAATACTGTTTTCCCATGAGCTTTTGAAAATCCTATTTGTTTACAAAAAAGGGAGGGAGACATTTCATTTAGTTCAATTTTTTTTTTAATTTTTTGTTGCATGGAAAAAAAAATTCCCACTTTTACTAATTTTGTGAATAATGGGTTCATGGCTCCTTATTTACAAGAAGTTTTTAGTTTCATTCTGATTAATAAATTGAAACAAGTTGGCTTTGGTGGGAGCATTTTTGTTTGTTTGTTTGTTGTTGGTTGCTTAATGTACAATGATATCCTTCAACTGTGCATTTGGATCCCTTTTTCTCTTGGGTGCTCAGGAGTCCCAGTTCCTTGTTTAGTTTCTGATAATGTCTTTCTTTGGCAGATTATTCTAAATCCTTGTTGTGTTGATTGTATAATTTTTCTTTCTTTTAGTGGTTTTGTCTGAGAAAAGAAAAACATATAATTAAGGGTGTATATTCTGAATTATTGTATGAACACAAAAGGGGAAACTAAGTAGTTGTTTGGCCAATCGAAATTAAAAAAAAAAAAGATATTTTCCCCTTGGAGTCAATGACCTAAAATGTTTGTTTTGTAAGATGGGTTTGAGCTTTGGAAGGAGAGAGCCAACTGCCTAAAGTAGTTCAAGCTGAAAATTCATGGTTTGCTGACTCTCTAAATTACCTGGCACCCTGTGTTCCTGATCTCAGCTACTGTACACATTGGAAAGAAGCAGGCTTTAGAAAGGCAATATGGGTATTATGTTAATTTCAAACAATTTGAAAATACAATAGAAACTGCTTTGAAAATCAGATGAAGCCTCCAGATAATATCAATATGTTGGCAAACCACAAGCTTTTCTGTGCTACAATGAAATTTTAATGCCTAGGTAACAGCATGCTAGAAATGCCCTTTATTTAAAGGATTTACATTGCACCATGAATGAGATTGATGCCCACCAATGACACTGTACTTTATAACACTTTCTATACCTATTATTTGGGAGGATTCAATTATCTTTTCAAAATAGCAAACAAGTATTTTCCATGACAAATATCCATTTAGTCTTTGATGTCAATTATTGAGGAGAGATCGAAGTGAAAATCTACCTTGCAAGCAAATCTGGGAAATAAATTTAGTACTAAAACTAAGGGATTTGGAAGATGACAGATATTGAAACGTGGCTTTGCCACTTACTAGTCACGTAACTGTACCTTACATAGTTTCTTCAGTTTCCATTTCTCATGTATATTAAAAGAAAATTTTATAAACACACACAAAACACAAAAGAATAATAGAAACAAAAATTGGGTGGCTGTGGTAACGAAATGTCAATCAATGTTACCCAACCAGGGTGAGTACTGATCCCTGAGCTTCCTGCTATTTCATGCCTTTGTAAGAAACATAAGTAATATTTAATAAATCAGACTTCACAGTACAGCAGAATCAAGAGAAACAAGACGGTTAAGATCTTCATGGCACTGACAGGTTGTCAAGATTCTTGATTATATGGTACAACTCCATGTGGCTCCCCCCAACTTTGCAGCCCCCACAGTTCCATGAAATAACAACAGCACTAATTAGCTGGCAGCAGCATTGGCGGTCAATTCACTCTGTCTCCGAGATTTGGAGGTTTTAAATTTGTTGCCATGTTTTGGAAAACCTTCATTTATATAAGCTGACAGGAATTTGGGAAAAGATTCCAACAGATTAATATCACAAAGCTGTTAAAAGAATAACAACCCCTGTGGTTACAGAGAATATCTGAAAACAAAAGAAAACACAAAGTTTTTTCTTGGTTGCAGATGATAAACTTCTCTGAGACTTGCTTGTAAAAGAAACATCATTTTAAACCAAAAATTTTTAATAACGCTACCATCAGCAATAGTTTTAAAAAGCACAAATTTTCATAAATTTGAAAACTATGTTGAAGTCTGTAGACTGAAAATT
>JAJEJO010000207.1:767838-793664 GCA_020662805.1 Glaucomys volans
ACATTCTTGTGAAATTTGAAAACTTGCTTCTTAAATTCATATAGAAAATTTAAAAAGTCAAGAAATAGTAAAATTCTTCCAAAGAAGATGAATAAAGAAATAACTTCAAAATTACTCATCATTCAAACAGTGTGGTATTCGTGGCACAGAAAGAGGCAAAACTATGATACAAAAGGCTGAGAAATGTGTCTGGAACTTAATATTTGACAGTTCAGTTGCCTAATATGTTGCTGAAGAACAGAAGTTGGTAAAAAATAGAGGTGGTGAAAAATTATTCATGCTGAAATAGTAAAAATGTGTTTCCTACCATACATCTTAACATGTGTTTCAAACCAGAAAAACAATTTAATTTTCAAAATCCTAGCAACTTGGGAGGCTAAGGCAAGAGGATCACCAGTTCAAAGCCAGCTTCAGTAAGAGCGAGGCCCTAAGCAACTCAGCAAGACACTGTCTTTAAATAAAAATATCCAAAATAGGCCTGGGGACGTGATTAGGTGGTCGAGCACCCCTGAGTTCAATATCCAGTATGCACCCCCAAAAAAGCTCTAAGTTTTATAGACAAAAAGTCATATAAGTAATCTTGCTAACCTTTCTGATTTCTGATATGAAAGTATTTCTTTCTAAACAAATTCATAAACATTAAAGAAAAGATTAAAACATGTAAATTTTAAAGTTTTCCTTTTTTAAAAATTTATTTATTTTTTAAGTAGATGCTAACTAAAGTTTTCTATCCATGCAAGCACACATTAAGAAAATGAAAAGGAGGAGAAAACAAAAGTAAGACAAGAAGGTATTCAGCAAAAGACAAGAATACACCTGCCACACTTACAACTCGCACGAAATGTTTTTGTATGAATATATGTGAAATACCCTAAAATAAAGAAAATGAACACTAAAGAGAAAAGAGGCCACAAGACATGCATAAACATTTCAAAAGGAACAATAAATGTTAATAAGCATAGAGATACTTAAACTCACTTATTCAGATAAATAGTAATAAGTAACCTGCTGGGGCACTGTTTACACCAGTTACATTGGCAAAAGTGACAAGTATGATAATGTTAACTCATAAGGAATTGTAGCTTTTTGCAATGAAATGTGGTGCTATTTTGTGAAGTTAAGCATATCCTGATTGTGTGGCCAGGTAATCTCATTCCTCAATTTATATCCAAGACCAATACATGGAGGAATGTTAATAGAACTATTTCATACAATCCAAAAAGCCGAAGAAGTGGTAGGGCATGGTGTGGTGGTGCAGGCCTGTAATACCAGAGCCTTGTGAGGCTAAGGCAGGAGGACCTCAAGTTCAAAGCCAGCCTCAGCAATGGTGAGGTGCTAAGAAACTCAGTGAGATCCTGTCTCAAAATAAAATACAAAATAGGGCTGGGGATGTGGCTTATGTTCAGTACCCCTGAATTCATCCCCAGGAACAACAACAGCAAGAACAAAAAACCACACTGTGAAATATTAGAGAGACGAGATGTTAACATGAATAATTCATAGCTCCCTTCCAAAACACATAAGAATCTCAATAGCACAATTCTGAGTGAAAAAAGCAAATCCTAACAGATATTACATGTATGATATCCTTTCTGAAAAGTACAAAAGTTTGTACAATTTAACAACCTATTTTAAGGGGTTAATATCCAAAATACATCAGGGACTCAAACAATTCACTAGTAAGAAAACTGAGCAGATATTTCTCAAAAGAAAAAAAAAATGGTTTGACTGTGTGTCCCCCAATCCCCTGTTGAAACTTCAGTTCCACTGCAGTGGAGTTGAGAGGTGGGGCCTCTGAGGGCCTGATTAAGTCATGAGGGCTCCACCTTGATGAACAGATTAGTGCCTTATAAAAGCAATAGAAGGACCAAGCTTGGGCTCTTTGACGCCTCTGCCTTCCACTATTGAAAAGGCAGCATTTTAACCCTTGAGAAAACCAACATGGTGCCTTCATGTTGAAAGGGGAAGGAGAAAGTAGCCTTCACCAGAGTCTTGAACCTGTAGATCCTGGATCTCAAGCTTCCCAGACTCCAGAAAAGTAAGAAAAAAATTCCTCTTATTTGTAAATTACTCAGTATGAAATATTTTGTTAAGGCAGCACAAATTCATTACAACAAAGACATACAAATAGCCAGCACATATATGAAAAAATGTTCAACATCACTGATCATCAAGGAAATGCAAATTGAAACCACAATGGGGTATTACCTTACACCATACACCTAACTATCAAAAAATGGCAAAATGTAGCAAGTGTAGGTGAGGAGGAGGATAAAAGAAACCCTATGCATTGTTGGTAAGAATGTAAATCAGTATAGTCATTGTTGAAAAGAGTATGTAGTTTCCTCAGAATCTAAAAATAGAACTGGCATTCCATCCAGCAATCCTACTGCTGGGTAAATCCAGAGGAAATAAAAGATAGTGAAGAAATATCTGCACTCACACATTCTTGCGGTATTATTAACAATAGCTGAGATGTGGAATCAGTCTAAATGTCCATCAATGGATGAACAGATAAAGAAAATATTGTATATATGCACAATAGAATACTCTTTAGCTTTTAAAAAGAAGAAATGCTGCCCTTCGTGACAGCATGGGTAAGTGAAATAACTAGACAAAAGACAGACACTGCATGATCTTGCTATGTGAGTGACATGTAAGAGTTAATGCCACAGAAGGAGAGAGCAGAATGGTTCAGATGGACTGGGGTGATGTTGTGGGAAGGAGGAGTGAGTCCAGCAGTTCCACTGCACACCAGGTGACCATGGTTAGTAACAGTGTATTGCAAATTTGAAAATTACTGAGAGCACAAGAAGAATGTGAAGTGATGGATGCATTCATCAACCTGATGCAGTGGTTGCACAATTCATTCATATTTCAAAACATCACATTTTATCCCATAAATATGTTATTTTATTTTGCCAATTAAAAATTAAATATTTCATAATAAAGTAAAATAAAAAATAAACATAAGTGTGAAAAATCAAACTCCGGTAGTATCATACTTAGCTATAAAAAGGAGAGTTGATTTAAAAAAAATGATGATTAAGAAAGGACCTCTTTCAGTAGAAGAAATTTAAATGCTGACCTGAAAGATGAGAAGGAATAAATCATGTTCAGAATGTGGGAAAGAACATTCTAAATTCAAACACACTCATACACACACAGTGGAGTGTATCAAAGGGTCTGGAAAAGACCACTGAAACAGCAGAATGACGTTGAAGGAACCTTGCTTTTTCAGGAATAGCCATAATACTTCGCGTTGCCTTCCTTCCTTCTGTGGTTAAAGCTCTTTGCCTTCTCTCCTGGATAAAGAGGCCAGAGATGACCACTGAGCTAAGGAACTTCCATCTCTCTGCGCAGGGAAATGGTGCAGGCTTCCTGGGGACCTATTCCGTCAGTGTTTTCTGAGTGTTGACGTGATGCTCTTGTGATGTTAGGGAAGGGAAAGAAAGGGGATCCTTGACAGGTGGGAAGCCTGAGAGAGCATCCATCGTCCACCACCTGCTGACCACCCGTGGGTGAAGCCACAGGGAGCAGGGGTGTACACAACCTCAGCAAGCAAGTCTTTGGGACTGAGACACATTCCATGATTCCATGACGCTGACAGTCAGCACCGAGCCTCTGGCAAGTAGAAACCCTCCTCTGCTCACCCCACACTCCTGGGCGTGTCCCTTCCCTGACCCTGTTCTCCAAAGCTCACCTGAGGCTTGTCTGGGTGTGTGCTCCTTGACCCCTGTTCTAGGCTGTCCACACTCACTGTCAGCACCCAGCATCTGGGTGTCACCTGTCACATACTTCATCTATCCCCGCCCTCTTGATCAGAGCCGCCTTGCCCTTAGCAGTCCTTTAAGAGTGAGTGAGACCTTGGTCTTGCCATACCCAGACCCTGCAGGGAGTGTCCCACAGTGGCTGGGGGCTTGTCTACTCCCACTTCCCTTATTTTTCTTGGTAACAGCATCCACTTTCCCTTTGAGAAAATATCTGTTCTCCAGCCCATATTACTGAGAAAGAAATTCTTCTTCTTTTTATCTGGTTTTTAAAATTTTTTGAATAAAACTAACTCTTTGATTCTCCACAGTGAATATTTAATGGAGGTACAGTAGTTTTTATTCAAAGTTGTGAATTTAAAATATGTCATTAAAAGGACCCATTAAATATTCACTTTATAAAGTTTTTTTGTTATTTGACTCAGCATTTTCAGGAATATGATTTGAAATTGCCTAAAAACAACAAATCAGAGGAATACTTCAATACATAACTTCCAGAAAAAATGTGGATGTGTAGAGCTTTGCTACCTATTATACACTTGTGATTTTTCAGAACATAATAACATTTTCAATATTTAGATTTGAATAACAACATCAGAAATATAGTTCAATTGTTATTGCTATTCTGTTGCTTAATCAAAATATTTCTAATAGATGATAGTGTGTGCCCCATGGTTATACTACCAGCTCAGTGTAAAAAGCAGTGCAAATACACCGAACAGAGAGGAGACTAGTCCCAGAGGGAGTGAAGGGGCAAGAGGAATCATTCCTACATCTTGAAACCACATGGCTGAATTTCAAAAGCACTATGGACTGCTAACTCCTTTTTACTTTCCACTTTCTTCTTATTGCTTGGGCTATCTATTGTTGCTATTTTATGCCTGACCCCCTGTGCTGTGCTGGGGAGATAGGAAGAACTCTAATTTCACACAGTGGGGGAGAAAGCTGCACAGGACGCGTTTACAACAGTCTAACCCAGAAGCCTCATCTGCACCATCACCTGATTCGGATGATGAAACTTTGGAGTCTGAGTTGCTGCATTTGCATGGGACAGGGGGTTGCCTCATGAGAGGTAGAACATGGACCCTGGCAGAGAGACCGCTGGGTGGCACCCACAATCCCCCATTAGTGTTCACATCCCCATGTGGTCTCCTCCTGGAGTCTGGTCAGAAACAGTCTGACTTGCTCTTAGCTAGTAGACCCCCGTGGTGAGGATGATGGGTGTCCTTCCATGATGGTCCAAGTCTCCATCTTGCCAGAACCTCACTCTAGAGTCTCACTGACCTTTCTGACTAAGCAAGTAGCCTCACGTACTGCTGTCCTATGAGAATGAATTCTGCCCAAAGTCTGAGGGAACCTGGAAGGGGACTCTTCCCCCATTGAGCCTGAGCCTCCTTAGGAACCCAGTCCTCTGACACATTTATCTCACCCTCACAGAGATCCACCAAAGCCATGTTAGGTCTTCTGGTCCAGAGACTGTGAGTAGTAAGTGTGTCTGTTCTAAGCAAGCACATTTGCCATCAGATGTTGCACGCATAGAACACCGTACGCAGTGCCTACGGTGTTGCCAGAGTGAAAAATACTGTTCACCATTTTTTGCTTGCCTAGGTGGACATACATCGTCCAAGGCTAATCACAGTCAAGAGGCATTATTTTGTTTCTGGTAAGTTTTCTATGTTCCTTGGGGAGAAATAAAGTGCTATTCTGATTGATTTGGGGCCATGAGTTTGGGCTTAATATAAAGAATCTTCTAGGAAGTCATTGAAGCAATCAGCACATTCAAAATGGTGGCGAAAACACATTAGATTAACAGCTCATCTCCTCCAAGGATGCTATCAGAGAAAACAGCTGTAAACACGGCATAAATTCGATTCAAGTTAAGCACAGCAATCTCGTTCAGGCTATTGATCTTGTCCCTAATAAATTAGTGGGTGAATGCCTGGCTGGGTAGAACAAAGGTTGTTGAAAATTCCTTACCTGTAAACACTCTTGAATGCTTCTCAACCCTGTTTTTCCTCCTGATTTTATAAAATACAGCATAGAAAATAATCCCCCGTTATCTAGGCTTTAGTGTTAAAAGAAAACAGGGCCTGCTACACCAATTAATGTATGCTTTACAGAATCCCATATGGTGTGCAAACTGATTAAAGGAGGCACAGATAAAATCAGAGATGGGGTTAAATAAAAGGAATAAGAAACACTTTTGAGAAATGAAAGCATGTGCTACTTTGAGGCAGGGAGAAGATTTTTAAAACATACATTTTGCTGATTATTATATTATAAAACTCAATTGCTAAATGATCATCAATTAACTGTTCCAGTAAGCCAAAAGAAGAAAAGCAAGGGGGAGAAAAACCTTCACATATACAGCAGGTTCTTCCAAAAAATGGGCAAATGTTACTGTAAATAAAGGGACAATATATAAAGTTAGATGTACAACAGTACTTACTCTCTAAATGTGGCCTTCAGCAATTTATTGACTACTGAAAAAAACATATGACAGCGTGAAGTCAGCGAGCAGCAGATAATAGACTATCTTGAAAGAGGGCCCTTTATTCCACAACACAGCGGTAGGTGATAAATGGCCCTAATGCCCATGCTTACTATTTTCTTCTCCTTTTTCCCCTTTGGCATATCTCAGATCAGAGACTAATAGCCCCCCAGGAGAAGATACCCTGACACAACCCCTTCCATCTGCGATAGCTGCAGTTACCAAACATCTGTCTGTAACTTGCAATGGGGACAGGCTGATAGTTTGTCATTTGTCTACCAAAACACTTGGTATTTTCAGCCATAAAACAGGAGAAAGTAACATAATGCAATTTATTTGTGTAAATGTGAGAGGTTTTATGATCCAAGAGCCAGAGTTTAGCTAGGGGCCTTCACAGTATTAACTATTTCTCTTAATACAGACCCCAAACAATAATGTCTGTCATGAAGTTTCCCCACAGTGAATGGCAAACTTATTTCTAAACTACCTAATGGTGAGACTTTTTCCAACCTCGGGCTTTAGAGAAAAAAGAAAAAGAACAAATAAACAAACAAACAACAGGAGAACACCATCAATTCCAGTGACATTGCATCACATAAAATTCCTAGGGTCCAAAGTCACTCAGGATATGTGTAAGCATTTAATCCAAGCAGGGTTTCATGTTACTTAGAGACAGTTGCCTGAAACTTCTTGTGCATCTGTACAAGCTTCTCTGGTCACAAATGGGCCCACCTCTTAATAAGCCTGGATGTGGGGCCATTGCTCCACCTACCTCCTTGCTAATGCAAGAACCAAGTTGCCCATTGTTAAGAAAATATTTAATTGCAATTGTAACTTGCTTGTATTTGTTTAGCTGTCTTCAAAAGGAGCATTTCCAGCATCTTTAAGACCTTCGTGGTAAAATGAAGGAATGATTTCTGAGAGTCATTGGGAGAGTTGTTAACACCAGAACTGCTGAGCCATTTTGAGGCAGGGATTTAAGAGCCATCATGAACATGGAGAGCAGTTAAAGGCTGATAAAGAGGAGATTGAAGGGATGCTGGGAAATTGGTGAGGAACCGGGAGAGGGTTCACTAGTGGTGGTTTCCTTGCTCTCTGGTGGATGTGCAAACACTGCCCACATTCCTTTTAGGAATGATGGTCTTTTTTTGTTTGTTCTTGTAGCTGAGAGTCATGCCAGCAGACAGACATCAACTGGAATTCTCTCAGTATTTCTAGAACCGTGCACTCTTCTATGCCATGCACCATCACTGATTGGTCAGGTGGGAACGGAAGGGCCTGGTCTCCTCCTCCTGCTCAGGCTGGGATGCAAGGTCATGTCATCTCTTGAGATCCCTTGGGGTTGCCCAAGATTTCCACTGGTTCCTTAGGGCAGAGGCGATGCAGCACCAGAGCAGCAAGATTAGCTATCATTACCAGTAGCAGACAGAGAAGTGCACCAAGGACTGGATTCTGAGAGTGTTTGACATGGAGAATGAGTGATGAGACTGGATGGAAAAATGTTTATGTAGTAGGAGAAGTCTCCCCCGGAAGGGGATCCAACACTGCAGCAAGGTCCCCAGGAGGTGGTGCCAAGGTCTCTCCCAGCAGCAGGGAAAATGGGGATGATAGACACAGGGAAGTAGACATCCCTGGATTTGCACATTCTAGGTTGGGTTAAAGTGATAACCTGTTCGTTGGAGTGAGGCTGCTGAGCAAATAGACTGAGGTCATCAAACACTCTGTGGGCATCTGTAGATGCTGCAGCCCCTGCCACTCCAAGGAACCACATACCAGTGCAAGGTTCTGGGATCCTGAGCAGGTTCTGTGATGACTCTTCTGAAAATCAGGAATACTGGTCACAGGAGGGATAACAGTACCACAGAACAACAGGAGCAGAGTGGTGATGCCCACCCCTCACTAACCAAAGGAAGTAATATAGCAAAATGATAAGAAAGTTGGAGGAGCTTTTTTTTTTTCAATTAGGGAGCTTTGATCCACAGGGAGTTAAAGAAGTTTTAATGAAGTATGGTGTCTGTAGACCTATGTACCAAGGGTTGCTCCTCAATCTGATCAATAAAAATAAAGTACAAATGTACTGACTCCAATAAGAAGTCAGAATCCCTTGTCAATTTCCAAGTGAATCTGGTTTTCCATCACAGAATCCACTGACTGAAGAAGAGTAAGTTCTTAGAACTCCAAGGAAATGGTGGTGTGGTTCAGTGGAGGAATGCTTGCCTAGGGTGCATGCATGGGCTCTAGGTTTGATCTCAGGGAAAAAAAAGCTAGAAAGTCTCCAAATCTTTCTGATATGGTTACTGTAATGATCACACACTGAAGAAAGTGGTCAATCAAATATTTGAAGCTGTGCTTCATACAAAGGTTCTGTTTTCACTATTACTTTGAGAACTAGTGTGACACACAGCCCCCTCACAGAGTAGAGGCAGGGGGTGGTCAGTCAATGGAGCTCTGACTCATGTCCAGCTCACACTGGTTCCTACTGGTCATATTCTCCAGAGGGTTGTTTCTCTGATTTCCAGTGTTCCTTGGTCTTTGAATTACTCCTTGACCTGTGGAGTGATGGTTACTTAGGAACAAGTATAAGCTTCTAAAACTCACTTCTTCTAAGAAGAATAACATACCAAGAGGAACATTACATCCTAGAGCTGGAAGGGTAAAACTTGGAGCCAGCATGAAGGACCTAACAGCTGTGGATGGGGTAGTCACCAACATATCTCCACTTACTTCAGCAGAGTAGCCTCTTGGACGACCAGACAGACTGCAGAATGTGGAGTTTCTCTTCCAGACATTGCCTGAGTGTGCAGCCTTTAAACTAGCAGGTATATTCTTTCCATCCCTACTTAGAAGGAAGATCAGAACAAGAAACAGTTCTTGTTCACTTGATAAAAAGACAAGAACATATATTCAATAACAAACCCCAGGACTGTGTAAATCAATTCCCAGACTCTCTGTCATAGACAGAGAGCTTTCTATAGATGCTGGACCAGTGTGACCTACAAGATACACAGTCTCACTTCTTCATTGATACCATGCTGAGCAAAGAGGGGCTGGTGCATTGGAGGCCCTGGTGAGACGCACATGTTCCAGAAGGGACCCAGGAGATCACAAAAGTGTTAGTTGGGTGGACACGCCAAGGTACACATGTACAATAAAGATAAACTGTGGCCCATCCTTTTTTATTACACAAAGAATGGACAGATACCATCATCAGATTTTTAATTCATGAAATATAGTTAAATTTAGACGATACATATTTAATTCAAATAAACAGAATTAACAAACCACGTCTCCTTACTTCAAAAAGTGAGGAGGAGATGTTACTGTATGTAATTTTGGCTTTTCTAGAATAAGTGAGTCTCGGCACACTAGTGTCTAATGCTGAATAATCATCAATCCATACATGCAAGCTCTTTCGCACACATTTTCTAGTACTCTCTTCCTCTGTTTTCAATCTTGCATTGATTACAAAATTTATGACCCTTGAAAAAATAAGAGTTGATCATGACTTTTCCACAAAAATCTAGAAACATGATTTCCTTGTTTTATAAAAATATGTAGCTCAACCATAGGGGGGAAAATAGTGAAAACAACACTAAACATTTCTCTTATCCCACTGCCTCTTTAGATTCTTTGCTCATGTTGACAGCAAATTCCACCGTAGAGTCTTCTCTTATTATTGTTAAACTATTCTAATCATGTTATTGTCCCACACTTGCCCCATGTCCCCTTCTGTTGACTCAATTTGCAAAAGGCACCCTGAGTCTGCCCACTTCCCACCATGTTCATCTCTGACTCCTAGGTGATTGCAAGAGTCTCCAAGAAGTGCCTGGTTTTTTAACCCTTGCAGAGCTGCAAACTGTACATAACACAACAGACAGGGACACTGTTGACACACAATCCAGACTTTGCTGCTTGTCTGTCCAGAATTTTCCAGTGTTCTCCTTTTCCCTGAGAATGAAACCCAAGTCCTGGGCAACGAGCCCCCACAGTCCATTTCCATTTATCACTCTGACCCCACCCACTGTGATATCTCCTTCTCACTAGGCTGTAATCACACCAGCCTCAGCACCGCTCCTCACACTGGGAAGGACGTGCTCCTTGCCCAGGGCCTTTGCACAGGCTGCTCTCTTTGGTCTCCTCTAAATTTGTTCTTCTTAGTTAATCCTAGACTCCCTTATGCTTTGCCTTATTTTTCTCCATAGCTATCACTTTCTAGCAGTGTCTTAACTATTGCATTCATTTACTTATTTATTTCTTGCCTATTTATTTCTTGCTTATTTATTTCTCTTGTGTCTAGCTCTTTCTGCAGGAACGTGAGCCCTGGGAGGAAGGTCACTTGACTTCTTTTCTCCCTGTTGGTTCTATCATAAGTACCTTCCACAGGACTGCATGCATCAGAGATATTCAATAAATATTAGATATTAGAAAGGGGAAGGTGGTCAAAAGGAAAGGAATAGGAGGGTGAGGGAAGGAGAAAGACATGAGGGGGGAGGGAAAGAAGGGAAGAAGGAAAGACGAAAGGAAAGAAAGAGTCCTTCCTTCATATTTCAGAGAAGAACCCTAAAGTGACACCCATGTGAACAACAAGAAAGTCATACTTAAAATATCAACTTCAAGTGATTGAGTCAAACACCTTTAAGTTTATAATACAGTTCTGTCAAAATTACCTAACATGTTTATCTAGACACTAGTAACAATTAATGTAATTATTCTACTATATTTGCTTCATATTTCTCCCTTATAATTTTAAACACATAAAACCTCCTGAGACCTTTGCATTAGCCTCACTCCACCCTCAGAAATCTCCATGATAAAACACGCAGTGATGAGTACACTTTGTCCTCTGCAGATAATGCTCTATATGTGTGAAGGTCAATGTTGTAGTATAGATGACATTGTATAAGTGAATTGTTCTACTGGCTGTACGTTTCTTACCACAGTTCTGCATAATTTTTTTATTTTACCATACTGCAAATGTGATAGCCTTTCAGTAGATATGGTACTTTGAATTTTGAATTCTGATCTTTTTCCTGGAATGGCAGTATGAGGCAGGATGCTCTCTTGAGATACTGGGCACCAGCAGTAAGCTGCACTTTCTAGACAGCCCCACCATCAAGGGATAAATCACCCACACTCCAGGCTGCAGTGCTCTATGTGGTCAGTATTTTTCAGATATTCAATGAATAAGATATTCAATACTACATTTTAAAATAGGCTTTGTGTCCAACGCTTTTCCTGTAGGTTAATTAAGTGTTCTGAGCATGTTGAAGGTACGCTAGGGTAAGCTATGGTGTTCAGTAGGTTATGCGTAATAAATGCATGTTTTGCTTATATTATTCTCAAATTGCAGTGGCTATATCCCCAATGGTAAGTTGAAGAGCATTTGCATAACCATGGTTTCCTGACATCCTTTTATTCCTCAGTATTATGGATGTGAACTTTGACTCTGTGTAGACAGATGGATAGATTGTTAGTTAACACCAGTTTATAATGTTGATATAGAAATATCACAATATATTCTATGTCCCTATTCACAACTAATATTCTGTTACCTTCTTTCCTACTGCAAACAAAGTAGATTACTATCTTTGCATGGTTCTATTATGCCCGTATAAAAATATTGCCTAGAACCTAGAACTTGCAAGGAGCACAGAAGTGAATTTGCCATATCATTAAGTTTGGGTGGTGCTGTGGAATTGCCGTCCAAGGTACTTTTCCAAGAAGCATTACCACCACCACTTCCGAGTTCCTTTTCCACATACTTTTGTGCAAACACTCACTATGTCAGATTCCTTATTGTAAACCCAATTAATAAAAAATGGAATTTCAGTGTTCTTAATTTGCATTTCTTTGATTGCCAGTGTGGTTTTTAATTCCCAGTGGCCTCCACACTTACAGGGCCAACCAAGCAATGGAGACTTGTTCAAGCTTTAGCTTTAATAACCTCACAGTAAAGCTGCCCGTGTGATCACAAAACTATATCAATTTTCTGCACTGTTGATATTCTTATGGTTCCTACTTTTAATACAAATTTTAATTCTGCTCTTACACTTCTGATTTTCTTTTCTGTTTTTCATAAACAGGGTGTGCTGATTCAACCTGGTTCCAATCATTATGTACCTGGTTGCTGGTGGATCTACCTCGCCTTTCATGTGCCAGAGGATGGACGACTTCCACAGCCACTTGTCAACCGTCTGGTGAGCTCAGTAAGTTCACAGGTGTGATGAGGTCTGTGCCTTCCTGTTGCCTGGCCACCTTTTTAAGAGGAAGATGAATAGCAGCTCCCTAGTTTGAAGCCCTCTGCCTGCCTGCCTTTGCTTCAAATATGGAACAATAGAATGTTCTCCTAACCCAAGGAATCCTGTTCTCACAGGAATTCCTCAGAGCACGCTGCTAGTATTGATTCTTCGGAGCATGATTTTTCACATTTCCTACTTTCTAACTTCATCCTTGGAATAAGGTGCTTTGGAGCACCGACAGATCACCACCTGTACAACCTGGTATTGCCAAGTGGCATTATAACTGGAACAGGTTTCATGCATCAAAATATGTCTTCACAATGTTGATAGCCAGAAGCAAGGAACCAACGCAGCCCCCACCGGGTTCAGCTCCACAGCTTTCTTCCTTTCCACTAGAAAATAACTAACAAAATAGTTTGGGGCTACAAGATCTCCTGTCAAAGGTAGAAGAAATGTCAAACCTTTTTTTTTGTTTTTTCTCGTTTAGTCATGTTGCGTGAACTTGAACTAGCCCACAATATGAGTTTGTGTGATCAGGAAAAAAGATATGTTATAGATTTGGTTCAAGTGGGAGGGTATGCTTGCTTAATTGCCACTTAAGGAGGTCCTTTGTGAGGCTCCGCCCTCCTGCCTTGTTCCGGCAATGCCTGTGATTGAAGGAGGTACCATTCTGAGTTACTTTAATCCCTGGTATGTTAAAGAAACATTTGCCCAAGAACTAACAAATAGCTCTTCTTGCCTACAGTCTTTTTACTTACCTCATAAATAAGAATATTAATTTGCCATTCATAGTTTATAAAGCACTATGCCATGTATTTGAGATGTAGAGGAATATTTGGGTCTCTTTAATTGAATTTACATTCTAATTAGGAATGTTCTTATAATACAAATAATGATCAAATGCCAAAAAGTAAGATAAGCACCAAAAGTATAAAAACAGAAAATCATCAGAAAAAAATTCACGTGGTCAGTGGGACTCTCCATATGATCAGAAAATAAAATAAATTACAATTCCATGACGGAGTCCTCCTCTGACACCACCCTGGCCTCTGTCTGCAGTGCCCTGAGCGCCGTCCCTGGACGTTGCCGCTGTACATGAATATATTGCCTCCTTAGAGGGGCCGGGGTCCCTCAGTCTCTCGTTCTGCTGGAACTCTTTCTTTTGCGGCTGTCAGATCAGATCTGCTGGTTCCGGGTTGTGTGTGTCTGGGTCAGGAACATGGCCACCAAGCCAGGCTTTGTCTGTGAGCGCCACAATTAGGCCGCATGCTTTCTGATGTGTGTCAAATGAAGTCGACAAATTGGTCAGCGCCTGTTCTGCAAGTGGGGCTGATGCGTCTGAGTCAGCAGCGGCCGGCACTCCATTAAGGAGTCTCGCTTGCACAGTTGTCTGGGCTGTAAATAAGGAATGCATGCTTGCTTCCACGTGGACCTCGCTTCCTGGGGACCGGGGATAGCGCACCGTCAAGGCGCCAGTCAGGAGACTGCTCCGGCTCATGCATGCACGTCCGGCCACGCAGGAGACCAGCATTAGGGCTCTCTCTCCGGTGCACGCAGCATGTGCGAGGCACTAACTGGGCACATGGCCACCTGGCCTGCTACGTGGATTTAGCAAGGGGAACCCCTGGAAATCGCGAGCGGAAGAGTCTGGGGAAGTGTGCGCGGGTTTCCATCCTTCCTCTGGAGTACCTAGATGCGGAAAGCCTTTGATCACAGATAGGTCTTTTAACCAGGACTTATATCAAATTCTTTTTCCCTCATGAGACTCTCTAATTCCCTGAGACACACACACACACACACACACACACACACACACACACACACACACACAAAATAGCTGCTTCAAAAATGTAGCTTTGAGAGATCATTTGACCTTTGGATTTTTGGGATTGGCTAATCTCACTTAGCATAACAGTCTCCAACATCATCCATTTACCTGCAAATGCCATAATTTTATTCTTCTTCATGGCTGAGTAATATTCCATTGTGTATATATACCACAGTTTCTTTATCCATTCAAGAATAATAACAGAATGAGACAGACATCATTGCCCTTTGTACATGTATGAATGCACAGATGGTATGACTCTACTTTGTGTACAAAGAGAGAAACAATAGCTGTACTCCATTTGTTTTCAATGAATCAAAATTAAATAAATTTTTTAAAAAATGTAACTTTGAAAGTTACTTTTAGAAACTTTGTTTCTCAGATGAAAAAAATCTTAGGGGATATTCAAGTTAATAGCAGGGATTTCTTCTGCATTTTCCCCTCATATTAAGCATCACAAAGAAGGCAGAAGGCTTCGTCACTGTCCCTCTTTCTCTCTCCCTGCAGCACACATACCCTCCATGTGCTCTGCCTTCTCCCACCTCCTGTTTTCCCAGAGCTCTGCTTTTCTCCAGCCAGAAGTCTCTCCTCTTTGAAATACAATTGACTGGCTATTCTGGATATTCCAGTTCTCCACTTTGCCTTTGATCAAGTCCCAAAGTAAAGGAGTTCAAACAATGGGTTTGCCAAGTAGAGGAGGGTCAGAAGTTTTTTTTTTTTTTTCCAAAATGTAATTAGTATACTTAGCATTCAATTCAAATACACAATTACTATGTATTAACTCAAATAAATGACAAATTAGTTTGTGTAACTATTACTGTTTACAATTTACAGAAGAAAATAAAATATAAATATTTTAATATATCTGTCCAAGGATAACTTTAAGTGGCCCTTCCAGAGAATAAACTTGGGGCTCTCCATTTGAAGGTTTTCAGATCATGATATTCTGGCAAACAGTATACAGGATTCACTTCTGTGTGTATTAATATATATCACATGTAGTACAAATGCCAAAATAAATGCTAATTGGCCAATTAAGAAGCAAGTTTTTCATAGAGGTGCTGTATTTCCAAAGTTTGGGGCAATTATGATGTTCAGATATAATAATATTTAGTTTCCATTCTTAAATAAGCACTTTTGGAGAATAGCAGATGTTATCTGTCAATAAGACAGAAGAAATATTTTACAATTGAATCCAAACATTATATATATATATATATATATATATATGTGTATATATATATATATGCATACACACACACACACACACACACACTAAGTTACTAGGACAGAAAATTAGTAACTTTAATCTTTGTTACCTAGATTTTTTTAATTACAAAATATTTTAAATAAATAAATTTAAGAATTTTTTAAATTTTCAGGAAACAATGCAAAGATAATATGGTTCCTATACATTGTACTCACCTTTCTCTACTGATGGCATCTTTTTGTTTGTTTGGGGGTACTAAGGATTGAACCCAGGGGTGCTCAATCACTGAGATGTATCCCTGTGCCTTTTAATTTTTTTTTGTTATTATTTATTTTTAAAAATACAGAGAAAATACAAAAATACAGAGAATCCAATCAATAAATGGGCTGAGGAACCGGGCAGACACTTCACAGAAGATATACAAGTGATCAACAAATTTATGAAAAAGTGCCCATCATTTCTAGTAACTAAAGAAATGCAAATTAAAACCACCCTAAAATTTCATCTAACTCCAATGAGAATGGTTATTATCAAGAACAAGCAATAATAAGTGTTGCTGAGGATGTGGGGGAAAAGGCACACTCATACATTGCTGGTGGAGTTGTAAATTGGTGCAGCCACTCTGGAAAGCAGTATGGATATTCCTTAGAAAACTTGGAATTGACCCACAGTTTGAACCAGTTATCCCACTCCTCAGTTTATACCTAAAAGACTTAAAATCAGCATACTACAGTGGTGCAGCCACATCAATGTTCATAGCTGCTCGATTCACAATAGCTAGAATGTAGCACCAACCTAGATGCCCTTTGACTGATGAATGGATAAAGAAACTGTGGTGTATATACACAATGGAATATTACTCAGCCATAAAGAAGAATAAAATTATGGCATTTGCTGGTAAATGGGTGGAGTTGGAGAATATCATGCTAAGTGAAATATGCCAAGCCCAAAAAACCAAAGGCTGAATATTTTCTTTTATAAGTGGATGATTATACATAATGGGGGAGGGATGGGTGGTGGGGTGTGGACAAGAGAAGAAAGGAAGTACTTTGGATGGTGTAGAGGAAATGGGACAGGAGGTGGTGAGGAAAGACAGAGTAATCTGAGACAGACACTATCACCTCTGTATATGAAGATTACATGAATCATGTGAATCTACATTGTGTACAACCATAGAGATGAAAAGTTGTACCCCATTTGTGTACCAAAAAATATGGAAAAACACTGTCATGTATAACTAAATATAAAAGATAGAAATAAAAAAACAATATTGACACTAGAGATATAGGAATGGTCCCTTGTACCATATAAGCAAAGAAATTATTTCCATTTATTGAATCCTCCTGCCAATAAACATATAGCTAAATTTCCCCAATTAAAAAAAAATTTGAAATGGGTTCTAAGTTCTGAGGCTAGCTTTGAACTTGCAGTCCTCCTGCCTAAGCCTCCTAAGTTGCTAGGATTAGAGGTGAGTGCCCCTGTACCCGACTATGATAGCATCAAATGTTAATGTGGTGCATTGTTTATGATGAGTGCACAGATGTTCACATATTTTGATTAACTAAAGCCACCCGTTATTCAGATTCCCCCAGTTTGGACCTAGCATCCCTTCTTGACCAGCATCACACAGGGAAACCACTAGGGAACCAAAGACAAAATCCTACATGCACTTAGTTCTGCAAGGGCTGCTGGGCTGTGGGGGAAGCTGGTGAGGAGACTTCTGCAGACCAGGTGTCCTGCAGATTAACAGGGAGGGGGAGCATGGTGCACCCAGTTTGAGAGCCCCTCTTACTGGCTCCTGTGATCTGAATGTTCATGTCCCCTCCAGTTAATGAGTTGAGGCTGAAGCCCCCAGGGGAGGGTATGAGGAGGTGGGCTTTGAGGGGTGATTAGGTGGTGAAGTCGGAGTCCTGGTGAATGGGATTCAGTGCAGCTGCAAGAAGCCAAGGAGCCTCTGTGCTCCTTCCACCAGGTGAGGGCACAGGAGGCAGACCGTCCACAGACACCACGTCTGCTGGTGCCTTGATCTTGGGCTGTCCAAACCCAAAACAGGGAGATAAATCCCCAGTGTTCATATACCAGCTCTGTGCAGCCCAAACAGACTCAGACTCTGACTTCAAAATGTAAATTTTTTCCTTAATGTCAAAAATATAATAATAATAACCCAATCAATAAATGAGCAAAGGAACTAAACAAGCACTTCACAGAAGAAAAAATATGGTTGGGCAACAAAATATGAAAAAATGATCAACATCACTAGCAATTAGAGAAATGCAAATTAAAACTGTGCTGAGATTTCATCTCACTCCAATCAGAATGGCAATTATCAAGACTACAATTAACAATAAATGTCGGGGACGATGTGGGAAAACAGCTACACTCAAACAGTGCTGGTGGGACTGCAAATTATTGCGACCACTCTAGAAAGCAGGATGGAGATCCCTCAAAACTTAAGAACCATTTGACCCAGTTGTCCCACTCCTGGGCTTATACTCACAGAACTTAAAATCAGCACACTACAGTGATGCAGCCACATCAATGTTTATAGCAGCTGAATTCACAATAGCCAAGCTAGGGAACCAACCTAGGTGCCCTTCAACAGATGAATGGATAAAGAAAATGTGGTACATATACACAATGGAATATCATTCAGTCATAAAGAAGAATGAAATCATGGCATTTGCCTGTAAATGAATGGAACTGGAGAGTACCATGTTAAGTGAAATAAGCCAATCCCCCAAAAAACCAAATGTCAAAGGTGAATGTCTCTCTGATATGCCGATCCTAACTCACAATGAGTGGGAGTGGGGGAGAGTAGTTCATTGGATTAGACAAAGGGGAGTGAAGGGAAAGGGGGGATGGGAATAGGAAAGGCAGTAGAATTAATTAGACATCACTTTCCTATGTCATATATGAATACATGACCAGTGAAACTCCATAACATGTACAAACACAAGAATGGGTAGTTATACTCCATGTACATGTAATAGGTCAGAATACATTCGACTGTCAAGTATATCTGAAAAGAACAAATAAAAATTTTAAAAAAATTTAAAAAGAAAAGAAATGCTGGTTTTTATTACCAAATGCTGGGTGTGAGTCATTCTTTATCTTTTCCTGACTCAGCATGCCCCATTACTTGTCTAGGTTCTTGAACATATAAGATAGAGTTCTAAGAAATAGCTTTATCTACAGATTATATCATTATTCTCATTTCTAGGTCGGTGTTCAGTGACTGGTTATTCTATTCATTATTGGATATATTTTCCTCCCTTTTTATGTCTTATGAGAAATTCTGGGTGCCAGACTTTGTAAACTTCATCTTCTCATTGTTGGATAGTTTTGTGTTCTGGTGAATATTACGGTTTTGTTCTGGGATGTGGTGAAATGGCTTAGAGATGTTTTGTCTCTACCATGCTCTGCTTTTAGGGTTGGCTATGTGGGATGTCAGCAATATTTAGCTGAGGGCTAATTTCCTTCTCTCTTGAGGATACCCCTTTCTGACTCCTGTACTCAATACTCCTGGAAATATGAAGTTTTACGATATTTCTGGGAGAGGTAGGAACTATCCTCAGCCTGATGTTAGTCCCAGCTGTTGTTCCTTCAAATCCTTCCTTTCTCCCAAGTCCAGCTCCATGTCCAGGTATAGAACAGAAGGAGAACCTGTGTACCAATAGTTCTGCTCCTCTCACTTCCTGGTACCCCATCCTGTGGATTCTCAGGCAGGGTCTCCCTGGAATCCTGGACTCCCCCTCCTGCACTCTCTAAGCACAAGATGCAGGCAACCACGCACTCACCAATTTTGCTTTCCATTTTTCAGACTGCGGATTGTGTCCAGTGATTTACCTTCCATTGCTTCCCACAGCTAGTTTTTAAGTTATTTCAGGGACACACAAAAAACATCCAATCCCTGTTGCATCGTCGTAGCTGAAGTGAACCCCAATGTGTGCATTTTGAGAATATAACATTTGAAATACTTCCCAGTCTTCAGAAATGGGAGAAATAAATTTGCATGTTTACAAACTTAAGATGTAGATAGCATTATTTCATTTAGAATAAGTATAAGAAGTTTGAGATTATACTATGAGTCAAAGATTTGACAAGTTTCTTCCTTTTTTGGGTGTGTGTGTTTGTGTGTATCCCCCAGGGGTGCTATGCCACTGAGCAACATCCCAGCCCTTTTTTATTTTTTATTTTGAGGCAGCGTCTCACTAAATTGCCTGAGCTGGCCTCCAACTCGTGATCCTCTTGTCTCTGCCTCCTGAGCACCTGGGGTTGCAGGTGTGCCTCATGCACTCAGTTATTTCTATTGAGCACATAAGCAAAATTTCATCTAATTGTAATTATATTAAAAAATATTTGTCTTCTCTATATTTAACTTTTGAGAATACCTTTAATGAATAAATCCTACATGTCCTACACAACATTAGAGTTATTTTTATTTAACTCTTATGCAAATGTTGTTATTCCAAAATAAAGGACCAAGAAAGTATAATTTGAAGAAAGACAATTGATTGATTAATACGTTTACTGAGTGAGTACATAATTCAAGATATAAAGCTATCTGACTTTAAGAATTTACTTCTTTATTGAACATTATGCTTTAAAGATACATATATTTTTCTTTCACAAATTATTTTTTAAAATAAAAATTAGCTTGATGAAAACATATTACCTCTCCCATGGATGTTCTATAATAAACCTAAGATGTGAAGCTTGAGTTATTTTATTTTATTGTATTTCTCGAATAAAAGCATTAACAACCTTATGATATAATTACAAATCATACCTGTAAGTCCTCATTGAAGGAACCACAAAGGGAAGATTTAAGTTAATAACCCATGGTTAGGATTTGAAAGAGAAACTGTTTAAGATTCAAGCTTAATGGTAAAGCAGACCCATTTCAGTAAAAGTTCTAAGAGAAAATTATGAGTCCAAACTCCTCAGGAGATTACACTGCTATAGATTGGAACATAAACGCACAGGAAGATGGATGATGAATATGCTTTAAAGTTCGTGAATCCTTTAATGCAAGCTGGAAAAATAAGGCAGCATTGAATTTTTATGATATCCTGTGCTTACTGGATACCAGAAAGCACAAAATCAATATTTTTACATCATAGCCAGTTGTTACTGTAATTTCTAGTTAGAAGTTGATAATTAAATAAATATAAGAGCTTTTTGTTCCCAAGCCATTTGGAAAAATTATTTTGAAACCTTATGTAGATATTCATTTAGATGAATAGTAACCATACACATAATCTTTTACGATACGTCATTAGTTTTTCCATTTGCAAAATTAATAGAGACTAAGTTGAATACTAATTTGAAGATACTTGGTGGAATAGTTCTTTCCTCCATTGAGATATGATTAATAATCATAATACATAATGTCTAAACACTGTCTAATGAGCCTGAAAACACTAAGTTAAACAAACATATTAACCTTCTAGCATGAGTTAGAGTTAGTATTCTACAGAACCAAACATTTTCCTATGACATAGAAAATATTAATGGAATCTCTTGCTGTGTTAAGTCAAAGAGACTCTCTTTCATTTCTATGTCGTTCAGCAATGGATATGATACCAATGCACATTCAAAAAGTTTAGTTGAACAGTAACATATATTCTGGGGGGAAAAGAGAACATTTAATGGTTGGGGATTTCATTGCTGAGGGCCATTTTGACTGATCATCTGCAAAAGCCAATTATGAAGAGGAGAGCAAGGAAAGGGGAAGTGTCAGAGTCCCTCTCAATGTTGGTCTACATTTATTATCAGGAAAGTTTTATACACAAGATTGTAAAGAATCATTCTTTTCTTCAAATGACTATTTTTTATTCATTTCAAAGAAATTTGTAAGTAATTCTGTTTGGCACAGAGACATGGATCTAGTAGGATAATCACTTTTAATTTTCATATCTACGTGTACAGGGGCAAACCATCTGGAGAAAGAGCTGGAAGAAAGCCAGGCAGGTCTGATGTTACATTTAATTTAGCCAGTTTTTATATGATGTGAATTGCACCTGAATCCCTGATCATATTCAAATCACTGACTTTCAGTCTTGCAGTGTATGATAGTGTAATAACTGATGAATGCTCTGCAGCCTTGTGTTTATGATCTAAATTATTCAAATCTCTTTATAGGAAATAATAAATTCATTCAGAATATTTTCAACCAAATGCAAGTATATTCTATGTGCATAGGATGTTGACAAGTTAAAAAAACAAATGAATATATTACTTCCTGCCTTGACCTCTTATATCTAGTAAAGACCACAGACATGCGTAAGTCAACAATCACACAATCAAAATACGATTACGTGTAGTTTTAAATGTGGACTACTCCCAATCTAAGAAGACTCAGCTGAAGACTTTTTGACTTTACAAAGTCAAAAGTGATATACATTCAGTAGAAACCATACTTTGACTTTTGATACTCTCATGGGCTAGCGGGTGTGCAGTATGGTGCCCTCTTGCAATGTTGGCAGCAGCAGTGAGCCAGAGCTTCCAGTCTGCCACAACATCCCAAGGGCAAACAATCCGTATCCTGCAGAGCCATGCGGCTCTGATGCTCTGTAGCTTGGGTGAATTGAGTGCTTTCCCCGCTGACAACACTTCAAATTTAGAATGGATTTTTCTGGACACAGTTCCATCTGAAGTCCATGAACAGCCTTCACCCTGCTGCCTCAATGGTAGTTCATTCTTTCATCATTTTTCATTGAGAATATGGAAATAATTTTGAACTTGATACCTCTGCCTGAAATCTCAAATGCCAGCTCAGTTTTTCTTCCATCCTGATGCTAAACCTCCAGTGGTCTTCCATTGCTTCTGGTAAATGCACAGCCAGCAGGTCACAACCTCTTTGTCAATACCTGCAGCACTCTCCTATCCTGCTATCTGTGTGATCATCACCAGTCACTCCATGCTTCTCACCTTTCCCACGATCACAATTCATATGCTCAAGCTCACACACACACTCACACACATTCATACACAGTTACCTACTTCTTTTTCTGAAACATCCATGATTTTCAAGAAATTGAGTCTAATTATACATTTTTTTCAATTTTCCAATGGGTTCAATACTTTTATATCAATGTTAATGTATATTTATATTAATAACTGTCCTAATAAAAATATAAACCATGCCAGGTGTGGTGGTGCCTGCTTGTAACCCCAGATACTTGAAAGGCTGAGGTAGAATGATTGTAAGTTCAAGCCAGCCTAGGCAATTTAGTGAGACCCTGTCTCAAAGAATAAAAAGGGGTAGTAATATAGCTCAGTGGCATAGTGACCCTGGCTTCAGTCCCCAGTATTGCAAAAAGAAGAAGGAGAAGGACAAGGAGAAGAAAAAAAGAAAGAAGGAAGAAGAGAAAAAATAAGCTATTATAAAGGCAGAAAAAGGAAATTTGTTTTTACAAATTGGAGTTACAGAAAAATACATTCAAAAAAGTAGTAAATTAACTTTGTCTTGAAAAAAATGAGTAGTTTCTTGAAAGGAATAAGAGAATGAACAAGAGAATGAATAAGAGAATGAACAAAACAAAGATTTGCAAAAAAAAAAAAAGGGGGGGGAGGTGGATCTCTCCTTCTCTCTCCATTTGTTCATTTTTCATGCTATGATATCCCTAGCATGCAAAAATAAAGTGGATGGTCTGTGTTGGGATTCTGCTGCAGTGTCTTATGTGAGATCTTATCAGCTGCTTGTGAAACACCTCTCCACCCTTTACCACTTGTATATGAAGTTTTTCCATGGAAATGGGACGGTTAAAAAAAAAAAAAAATTCTCTTTCTTCAACTCTATTGAATTTATACACATTTATGGATGAAGACACATAGGATAAAAGAAGAATTTACTAGAATATCTGATAGAGCATTGTTTTCTGCACATAGACCTCTTAGTATGCCTTGTTCTCTTCTGCGGCAAAGATTTGAAGACCAGAACTGTGTAGACATTATAGGAACATGGAAAATTATTTTGGCAATCAAAGCAACCTCACTATGCCTTGATAAAATGATATCAGCAATGACCTTTCTATGGTTTCTTGTTACAAAACAGTCTATTTTTTTCATTGTAAAGCCAAATACAGATACAGTTTTGACTATTACAGGTCTATAATAGTAATTGTCAATAGAGTAGGGGGGAAGATACATGATACTCCAGACGTACTGCTAAAATATTTAAAGATACGTCCAGCAACTTTTAATTCCACTAACAGCTAGTGGCTATCTCATGGGTCTACCAATCAGATATTAATATATTTAAAATATGTACATTTATCGATAAACATGCCTATGGTTGATTTTGACTCCAACATCAAACTAAAAGCATATTGTAAATGGAGTATCAACAGAATCATTTGTGAATCTTTGTGACAAAATGTGCAAGATATTTTCTCAGTGTAAGCTTCTGTGAATAGATGGATCAGTATATTGAATTCCAATAAAATCTAAAATAACTGTAACTTTATCAATCAAATCCCTCAGTTTCGTTGAACAGACTTTAACAGGAAAACCAAAATGCAATAACAATGGCACATATAACACTTTTTTGAACAGAAAAATAAACAAAAATTATAAAAGTCCAGTGGAGACTTTGAGGTTGAAATATCCCTATCTTGATATTTTTAATGGATTATTACAACTAACATTTAAATTGAGAATACAGATTTCCTAAAAATTCTAGGCAAGGAAGGCTGATGAATCTGAGTAAATTTAAAAAAAATTAAGCCAACAATATTTTGCTTTGTTTCATTTTAGCTTGAACTAAACAGACAAGAAAAGCAAAGAGGCAGATAAACTTTGGCACATATAAAGCTGAGAGAGGAATGTGGATAGAGGTTTGATGTGCATGCTGAAATCTGAAATTCACATACACAGTTCATGAAGCAAGGAGCCTAATCAGTTTCATTCATAAATATATCCAGTACAAAGAACATTGGTCTCTTTCATTTAAGTCCATTTTCTCTATTTTTGCTGTTTCCTAGAGTTCCCTTGAGATGCATCCTCTTTTGAACTTCACCTCCAGTGCTGTGGTTCGTGATGAGGAATGCTCACTTCTCCTTCATCTTATATCACAGCTCATCCAACACTGGAAAGAGGCTTACTTCTCTCTGAACGCACTTGATCTTCTTCACAGGAAATCCTCTCTCCCCTTTAGGTACCCATAGTTGTGTGACGTCCACATGGACATTCCAAACCATGTGTGGTTATAAAGTGTTATTTACATGAACCTCCTGGTTTGCTGGACCTACTCATATTAAAGTTTAGATGTGACTCACAGACCATTTAGAGGAGAATGATTTAATTCAATATAATTATTTCTTAAATTTCTGCCACATTTTAAGATATCCTACTTTTAAATCATAACTATGTAGTCGGGAACTTGCCCTTGTCTAAAGAGAGGTCTGCCATTGTTCCTGACTCCTGGGTGGTATCCTCTACCTGGTTGGACTTTCTCAGCTGCTGGGTTATCTTGGTTATTCAGGATGGGGCCTTCAGACTACATAGTTTAAGAAAAGCAATGACTCAGGGTAGGGACTGGCTATGGCAGAAAGATCAACTACATGATTTAGAATGGGAATGTTGTGTCTTGTGGTATCACTGCAGCTAGAAACTGAGTTTAACCAGTGGGACCATCAGTCAAGAAATCATGTCTATGTAAGGAAACTCCAGAAAAACACCAAAGCTTGGGAGAGCTTCCTGGGGGTCAGCACTCTGTGCATACTGTCACATTTGCAAATTCCACTGGGCCTGGAGGACAATGGATACTTCCAAAGACAACAGAAGCTTCATATTCAGAACTCTCCTGACATTGTCCTGTCTGTCTCCCTTTGGCTGGTTCTAACTTGTGTAATTTCCTCATAATGAATGAGCACAATTTAACAGTTTTCAATGAATGCTGAGAATCTTTCTAAAAAATTATTAAAATTGGGGGTAGTTTTGGAAATCTTCAGAACTGTAATTGGGCTCAGAAATCTAGAACAGACTGAGGAGTGTGGAGAAATGTACCCTTATCCTCACAGTGTGGCTGACTCTGGGTAGAGCATTGATTAAATTTCTTCAACATGGGATGCACAGATGTTTCTGCTTAAGACTAAAAGAGTGAATACATTTTCTTTGATGAGTATGTGCAATTTGTCATATCTTCCAAAAAATTCACAGAGTTTTGTACTCTAATCTCAGCCTGCATTCATTTGTCCTGTGAGAATCTTTATTTACATGAATTTTATTTTGGGAGAAGTTAATTCAGCAGTGATCAGGCATGGAATGCTATCTCATTTGAAAC